>PISX010017937.1:0-42017 GCA_004024625.1 Mellivora capensis | reverse complement strand
ACTCTCTTCTCCCCTCCATCTCCTCATGTCCTCCGTGTTATTTGTTATGCTCTGCAAATAAGTGAAACCATATGATAATTGACTCTCTCTGCTTGACTTATTTCACTCAGCATAATCTCTTCCAGTCCCGTCCATGTTGATACAAAAGTTGGGTATTCGTCCTTTCTGATGAAGGCATAATACTCGATAGTGTATATGGACCACAACTTCCTTATCCATTCGTCCATTGAAGGGCATCTCGGTTCTTTCCACAGTTTGGTGACCGTGGCCATTGCTGCTATAAACATTGGGGTACAGATGGCCCTTCTTTTCACTACATCTGTATCTTTGGGGTAAATACCCAGTAGTGCAATTGCAGGGTCATAAGGAAGCTCTATTTTTAATTTCTTAAGGAATCTCCACATTGTTCTCTAAAGTGGCTGCACCAACTTGCATTCCCACCAACAGTGTAAGAGGGTTCCCCTTTCTCCACATCCTCTCCAACACACGTTGTTTCCTGTCTTGCTAATTTTGGCCATTCTAACAGGTGTAAGGTGGTATCTCAATGTGGTTTTAATTTGAATCTCCCTGATGGCTAGTGATGATGAACACTCAAATCATCTTTCAATAAGAGTTAGATCTCAGCTGATGGTGGCAGAATGATCAGGATTTTATAAAATCCTGATCCTTTTAAAAAGGGGAAAATCCCTTTAAAAAGGATAAATAAAATCCCTTTAAAAAGGAGTATCAAATATGTAAAGCAAACCATCATGCTGTACCCCTTAAGCTTATCCAGTTATGTATGTCAATTATTTCTCAGTAAGACTGAGGAAAAAAATAATTATTGGAAAAGACATAATTTAAGATCAGGCTCATTATAACATGAGGCTAAAAATTCTGAATTGTTTTAACTAAAGATTTGTAACAAGGATGGAAGAAAGTAGGAAACAATATATTTTCTAAATTTTTCTAAAAAAATATTTTCATGTCTATGTGTGAAGTGTAGAAGAGACCACAAGTAAAACATCTTAAGAAGAAAGTATAGTTATTATTTGTTACTCCTAAAATATCAGAAAAATATATGTATAATTTTGATTGTTAAAGACTGGAAGGTAATCAAACTGGAATCAAACTCTACATTTAATAAGGATAAAAGGGAACAAAGAGAAACTTGCCCGAGACAAGGCAAAAAAAGGAAAAGCAAGAGCAAAAAGAAAAAAGTGGTGATAAAAAATAGTCAATTAGTAAAATTTAGGGAATGAAACCAATGTTATGGGACCAAAGTAAATGTGTAGAAACATTGAAAAATAAGTGAACATGGGGCACCTGGGTGGCTCAGTGGGTTAAGCTGCTGCCTTCCGCTCAGGTCATGATCTCAGGGTCCTGGGATCGAGTCCCACATCGGGCTCTCTGCTCAGCAGGGAGCCTGCTTCCCGCTCTCTCTCTCTGCCTGCCTCTCTGTCTACTGTGATCTCTCTCTGTCAAATCAATAAATAAAATCTTTAAAAAAAAGAAAAATAAGTGAACTGTTTAATCTAAGAAAGTGGAAGGAAAAATAAAGTAATAAGGAATTAATCATTCTATTTTAGGAATTAATCATTCAATTTTAGAATAGAATTAATCATTTTATTTAGAATAGAATTAATCATTATATTTTAATTATTTCTCACTACTTGCAGTAAGTAGTGAGAAATAATTAAAATAGAAAACAAAATATTAAAAGAATAATAAAAGCAAAATCTAGTTCTTTGGAGACTAAATAGACAAACAATCTGAATAAGGAAATAAAAAATCTAATGAAAGCAATATTAAGGAATGTAACTATAGGTAAGGCAGCAATTAAAAGAATTACAACACATGACTTCATAGCAACGTATTGAAGTGGCTACAGCAGCACTGCCCAATACTAATTCAGTGATGAAAGCATTCTCTCCTTGCACTCTCCCACATGGTGGCCATGCGTTATATGTGGCTGTGGAGCACTTAAAATGTAGCTTATAAGATTGGGCAACTAAGGGATGACTGGTGGGCTCAGTCATTATGTGTCTGCCTTTGGCTTAGGTCATAATCCCAGTGTACTGGGCTCTGTGATCAGCGGGAAGCCTGTGTCTCCCTCTCCCTCTCCCTCTCCTCCAGCTTGTGTTCACTCTTTCGCTGTCTCTCTGTCAAATAAATAAATAAAATCTTAAAAAAAAAAAAAAGTTTAGGCAACTAAATTGTTCAGTTTTATCCAATTTAAATAGTCTCATGTGGTTGGTAGCTGCTATATGGGGCATGGGGAAACACAGAGGAAATGAGGATAACCTCCCAAATTTGAAGGAGAAAGAAGGAGGAAATCTGAGTAGACCAAATCATATAAGACCAATCAAACATTTATTAACTTAAAAGGCAACAAGTCCGGACTTAAAAGGTGGGTTCTAGGGATGCCTGGGTGGCTCAGTTAGTTGGACGACTGCCTTCGGCTCAGGTCAGGATCCCGGAGTTCTGGAATCGAGTCCCACATCTCGCTCCCAGCTCCACTGGGAGTCTGCTTCTCCCTCTGACCTTCTCCTCGCTCGTGCTCTCTCTCACTGCCAATCTCTCAAATAAATAAATAAAATCTTAAAAAAAAAAAGGTGGGTTCTACTTGGTGTTTAAAGATCAGTTGATTACTATGTTATTTAAAATTACATAGGTGACTTAGAAATGAATAGAAAATTTATCTAATTCATTTTATGAAGCTGGGAAAATCTTGATACCACAATCCGTGAAAATAATGCAAAAACCCAAAACTGTAGGCCAATTTCACTAATGAATACTGGTGCATGACTCAGCCAATCAAATCCACTAGTATATGAAAAGATTCATAACTAAGTTTTCTACTGAAATTATTTGTGTGGTTCAGGAGTAGAAATTCTATCCTTGTAATTCACTGGGAAAAATTAAATTAAAGAGGGAAAATATATGATTATAGCAATAGATGCTGAAAACATATGATAAAATGCAAACTCATTCCTAATAAAAACTCTTTAAAAAATAAATTCCTTATACATGTTAAAGTCTGCCCCAAATCAATAGCAAACACACTACATGGTGAAATACTGCAATCATTTCCATTAGATCATAAGAAAAGAAAGAATTTTTGCTAATTCAAAATTATTTTAGACTTCTAAGACAAAGCTTCAACGCAATAAATAGAAATAATTACTTTCAATTTGCAAGAGTAAGCTGAATTGTTTTTATTTGCAAATAAATAAAGGACTTAAATGGCTTTTAAAACTGAAATATTACAGGGACGCCTGGGTGGCTCAGTTGGTTGGGCCTCTGCCTTTGGCTCAGGTCATGGTCTCGGAGTCCTGGGATCGAGTCCCGCATCGGGCTCCTTGCTCGGCGGGGAGCCTGCTTCTCCCTCTGCCTCTGCCTGCCACTCTGTCTGCCTGTGCTCGCTCTCTCTCTCTTCCTCTCTCTCTGACAAATAAATAAATTTTAAAAAATTAAAACTGAAATATTACAATAAAATCCAGGAAATGTTTTGTACAAATGTAGCACATGAGCCATCTTCACCACATGTTATAGATTCCAGAATACTCAAAATAATCAAAGAACAAACCTGGACATTAAAATCAAAACACCTCACGTGTTAGAAAATGACATAAAGTTAAATGCCAATGATTTAGAAAAATATTTTGCAAGTATGAGGAAATGTATTTTAATTTCCTACCAATCTTATTGAAGAAAAAGACAAGTCATCCAATAGAGTAATTGAATCAATTCAACAAACTATTTACCAAAGAGGAATTAAAATGGAAAATGAGCAAATAAAAAGATGTTTAATCACACAAATAGTCAGAAATATGTAAATTATAACTACAGTGAGATAGCCATTCTTTAAGACATTAAATTGGCATACAATTTAAAAAAATAATAACATCTCATGTTGGCAGAATATTAATTGCTATAATCTTTGGAAATTAATCTAGCAAAATTAAAGGTACTATGACTTATGCCTGGAAAGCTGCTTTGGGGCTTATCCCATAGAAATAAATGCATGTGTGTAGGAGCTGGATTGCAACATTGACTTCAGTAGTATAAACTCATTGTATGTTTATCAATGGAAGAACTATGGAATATTATGCATCTATTTGGAAGAACATATTTGAGCTATGTCTGTTGTCCTGGTGAGACAAGATGCACTTGTTGTATTGGTCAATGGAAAAATCAAGTTGTAAGTTAAAGTATATAGTGTGATTCAGTTTCATATTAAAAAAATCCTACATACAAGTTCATCTGCTTCTGGGAATGAAAAAAAAGTGTGAAAAGACATACCTATTAGGCTGTGTGTTTGTTGCTATGTGATATTTTCCCATCTTAAACATTCCTTTATATTATATTTGTTTTCTTTTTGAAAAACAAAATATTCTCGCTTGAGCAAATGAAACAATGTAAAACAAAGATATACAAAGAAAACACTAATGATTGCCCCTGCTCCGTGTCTCTATTCCCTTTCTCCAATGCGGCTCCTTGTGATAACAAATATTAACAGCCCTAGGTATATTTTTTCTCATCTTTACTCTTGCTTTAACAAATATGAATATATACAAGCACCTGCACATACATAATGGTTTGCTTATTTCTACTGAATTAGAATCATGCTCCACATATTACTTGGTGACTTGATCTTTTTACTGAGCAACCGATCAGGGATATTCCTGATATACAGATGCGAGTGTTTGTGTGTGTGTATTTCTCTTTTCTCCTGCTGATTTAAGTCATATACGATTTTACTTGAGGGTATATAACACTAATGTTGGGATAAATATTGGGAGGTTTTATCTTTTTTCATATTGGTTTGGCTTGATTTTGTGTTTTTGTTTTCATTTTTGCATTTTTATTTTCCAAGCTTCTCGCCCTGTCTTTAACAGACTGGGCTATTAATACTCGATACTTCAGATAAGTAGAAGTTGAAGAATTGTTATTTTTTTAACTAAATCTGGTTATTGTTTTCTCTTTGGAGAAGGAAAGGAAAAGTGAATTGGGGGAAATTGGAGGGGGAAACAGACCATGAGAAATTGGACTCTGAGAAACAAACTGAGGGTTTTAGAGGGGAGGGATGTTGGGAGTTAGGTAAGCCTGGTGGTGGGTATTAAGGAGGGCCTGTATTGATTGCATGGAGCACTGGGTGTGGTGCATAAACAATGAATCTTGGAACACTGAAAAATAAAATAAAATTAAGATGTTAAAATAAATAAATAAAAATTTAAAAAAATAAATAAAATGAGCAGTTTTCAGTTTTGTAAACAATGTAGATAATCTAGTAGGGACAAAACTAAAGGGGAAATGAATTTTTTTATGCTGTATACTATTATGTTCCAATTTTTATTCCTTTTATGTCAATTATATTCCTATTATATGGTACTCTGTATACATGAAGAGTAATTTAATATTTAGAATGTGTATGAGAAACCCACCTCAAGTAATGTAACAAGTTAATCAGAAATTCGGAAGTAGAGGGTGCTCAATAAAATGCCTTATTAACCCTGAAAATGATGAGAAAAGTTATTTGGCAAGAATAACACATAGTAGCAATTTAGAGATGTATAGTCCACTTCCTAGGAGACAGAGTAATTATATATATATATATATCTATATATTATAGATATCAATATCTGTAATATATATCTATATATATTGTCTATATCGATACAGACATCTATAATATATAGATATTTCTATAGATATATATTATCTATATAGATATATATATCTATAGATATATCTATAGATATATTTATCTATATAGATATATATATATCTATATAGATATATATATCTATAGATATATCTATATAGATATCTATAATAGATATAGATATATAATATATACATATCAGTATCTATTATATATATATATATATCTGTAAATTCAACTCTGAGAAAATAACCCACGGTGCAGACTGTTTCCACCATAAATGAAAGAGGACTGCTTGAAACACAAAGCACCAGCCCCAACCTAATTATCTTTAGCTTTATGTGTCTACTGCTTGCAAGCTTTGAATATTTTGCAACTAATATAATTGTACTCCCTTTGGAAAGGCTCTTCGCTGGCTGTCGAGTATAGCAGGGTAGTGGGAAGAGCACAGGCTCAGCCCCAGATTCTCCGGATGTGCGTCATAGATCCATCTCCCATTACTTGTGGGATTTCTTTGCTCCATTTCTTATCTCTGCGACAGACATAGGAGACAGCCTTTATCTCACAGGGTAATGGGGTGGAGTCAATAAATTAATACACGTAAAGTACTTAGAACAGTGCTTGGCACCTACTTAGTGCTCTATTAGTGTTTGCATTATTTTTGTTGCTGTTAGTCTTGTTAAAACACGATTGGCTGTCATGCAGTGCGCTCCCCCCAGAGTCGGAAGCAGGGTCCACCCAGCACCCTTCCCAGGAGACTCCTTGCCAACTCACATCAGGACATTCACAAACTGAACTGCCCTGATTAGAGCATCAGTCTAAGGCCAAGGAGAATGTCAAAAGATTCCAAGAAGAGAAAGAGAGTGATATTAAAACATGGAGTCAGGTAAAATTTTTAAAATTTGTTGTCTAAGATATTTAGAAAGCTGTCAGACTCTTAACAGCTGCAGTGTCTGTCTCCAGAGATTATTTCACCAACCTTGTTCCCTGTCCTAATTTCCTGCTTCTCTTCTACCATGCATCAAAATTTTTACTAAGTTAAATTTTTTCTCAAAGAAACGTTAATACCATCTTACGCAGAGACAAAAATAACCTAATATGGATAGAATATAAGAGCTTACCTTGATATATCTTTGTCATATCTATATTTTGGAGCTGCTCAATGGCTTGTCATATGATTTCTGTTTACTATTGTGGTCTGTTTGGACCACAAACGGCAGTTTGTGGGGATCTCCTGGTGAGTGAAATACAGCTAAAGAACCTCTCATTCCAGCCAACCAACATCCCCTTCCAGCCTCCCTCACTCTGAGCTTGAAAAGTCTCTTCTCCCCCAACTCTTTGATTCACCAAGTCTCAACCTTCAAGTTATCTCTTTCATTGTGTTTTCTCTGTTCCCATGAGCAGTTCTTTTTACTGATGTTAGCCCGTAGCAGGACTGCTATCATAGCTGATTTCCAGGTGTATCAATTTCCTGCACAATACATCAACATGAACAAGGGACATCTTTCTAAATGTAATTTGTCTTCTCTTTTAAATTCTGAAATGCTCAAAGGCTGGGGACCATGTTACATACTTCCAGTATTTTTTTTAATTTAAAAATACTTCCAGTATTTATTTTAAAATGTCTTAAATATATTTTTCAAGTATAATTGACACACAGCGTCATATAGAACCTTGCGTCCAGCATACAACAGTTGTGGGGTGGAAGGAAGCTTGAATTTAAATTTGGCTTCCAGGGCTAAGAGTGCTGTCATTAAGTTAAATGTTTTTACTTTACAAAGATTATTTTACAAGCTCTTTGGGTATTATAAGCTTGTTTAGGAATCAGAGGCTTTCTTTGTTTTTGTGTATTCAACCTTCTCAAATGTCTACTGCAGGTGCCAGGGGAAAATCTAAATCTCTGCATGGTCATGCATGACTACTTGAAAACCTGTTTCCCCAACTGTTATAGACAAAAAGATTCCCCATAGAAAAAAGTACTATAAAGAGAATCTGATCTTAATTTTAGAAATAATAATTTTGAAGAGCAATTTCTGTGAAGGAAGAATGTCACAAGTGAGGCATTTCTTCGGTAGAACAGCAGGTGGCAGCAAAGGGGGACAATCTCGGCATTCCCATTTTTTACAATTGCTAAAACTGAAAATTGTTCTGAATCTTTTCTAAAAATTACCATAATTTTGAAAAATCGATATGCAGTTTAGTTTAGTAATTATAAGACATTCAGCTTTTGAAAATAAGAGTGTTCCAAATACACAGAAATGAACTCTCTTAGAACGCTCTCCTGAAAAGGTAATTTTTGGTAGATCCAAAACGAAGAAAAATACACCAACTAAATAGATATTTGGCTTCCAAAAAGATGATAGCTGGACCTTTCTCTTAACTTAACCAAATTTAACTTAGCCAAATTTCATCTTCCTATGAAGCAAACTATCATAGAAACATTTCCGTTTTTACATCACCAAATTTAATTTATCATATGGTTTGATGCACTTTTTAAAAAAATCTAGAACTAAAATGTTTTGGCAGAAATTTTAAATTTGAATTTAAAGACCATTTCAGTTTTAGAGTAGGCATCAGAATTTATCTATTCTTGGAAAAGGACTATGGTCATTACTCTAATAATTTTAAAGGTTAAGGTGTACTTGACATGAATTATCTGGACAATTTACTAAATTTTTCATTTTACTATTTATGTGACTATGGGAGTGATGACAACCCTTTCTTTTAGAGATATCCTCTTTTCACGTGTAATTTTATTTGTGGACGGAACTAAGGTCAGAGGGGGGCAAAGGGCTCAGATCCTCTTTATCCCCAAGGGGAACAGAGAGAAAATAATGAATAATCATATCAAATCACTGAAGTAGCCCCAGATACACTAAAACTAATGACAGTTAACAGTTAAAGGTCAAACTCAGGTGTACTTATTGGTAGTTTTGAATACATTTAAGATTTTCAGACCACTTACAAGTGAAATGGTCTTTTCCCCCCACTCCTTTAAAAGAAATAATCTGTGCTTTTGGAAACAGACTTCACTAGGATGACATAGAGAGACTTTTTAAGGGGTACATGTAAGGGGAACGAGCAGGCCCAATAACAAAGACAATTTCAGTAAGGTATAGATTCACATAATGTTTTAAAATAAACAGTAAGGTATTTACATCCCTCAGGTTTCTTTTCATTACTTCATCCCTCACTCTTAGCACTGCTACCTCTACCAACCTCAGGCCCTCCAGCCTTCCTCCACCATCTTCTCGTCTACCCTTTAAAGCTTATTTTCAGATCCCACATGCACACATAATAGGAATAACACATAACAGGGACAAAAGTCTTAGGTTAAAGTTCTATTAAGTAAAATGTCAGTCCCAACTCTCAAATGGAGGGATCTTCAAAGGCATGGGGTGGAGGGACAGCACTATGGGCACAGCACTGAACTCAGTCATGTAGTTGCTCCTTCCTCTGTTTCCATGTATGATGAGCTGAAACAAATGTAGACATGGCCATGATATTGTCTTCAAGGCAAATAACCTCTGTACCAATGTAATACATACCTGTGACTTAACACAATCAGAAACCTAACCAAACCAACCAACCAACCAACCAAACAAATAAGCAAAAAAGCCAAGTTCATAAATACAGAAAAAGGATGGGTGGTTGCCTGAAGAGAGCATGGGTAGGAAGTGAGCAAAATGAATGAAGGGAGTCAAAAGGTACAAACTTACAGTTATAAAATGAGTAAGTCGTGGAGTTGTAATGTACAGCGTGGTGACGGTAAGTAATAACACTTATTATCTATAGGAAAGTTGCTAAGAGAGTACCTCTTAAAAGTTTTCATCACATGAAAAAAGTTAACAATGTATGGTGATGGCTGGTAACTAGACTTAATATGTTTGTGATACATACAAACATAGAATCTTAATATTATACACCTGAAGCTAATATGTTAATTGTACCTCAATAAAAAAAAAATCACAACTCATTTGAAATGGTCTGAGGGGCATACATTCCCAAATGGTAAATCGTATCTTCTTCTCTAATGAAGTAGTTTTAAGAAACAAGATCTGCACCAACACATCTCCTCGCAGACTTCTTTCAAAAGAAAATGTCTGGGCTGGTTTCAGAGTGTTTGTTTCTATCACACAGCAAAGGTTCATTCCCAAATGAAGGAAGCTCTAAGTCAAAATGTGACCTAGAAAAGGGGAAAGATAGCAAGATTGGTCAAAATAGTGAAAAGGCAAACAACACACACACACACACACACACACACACACACACACAGAAGAGAATCATAATAAAGGAATTTTGTTTTTAGAGCAGGAAGAATCGCAAATACCAGGACTGCCACATTCTGTCAAAAACATGTGGAAAATATGTCTCCTCATCAGGCCACTCTTGGCAACTGAATGATAACTGTGTGTGTTGGGTCAATAACAGGTCCTCCTGACCACTAGAGCTTACAAACAGGAAGAAAAGGAAGTATCTGAGTCAGGCTCCAAAATAGGACAACAATGTGTATGTCCTCACTGTGTTTGGTTATCTCTAAGTGAAAATAAATCTGATGCCACCTGGATCACTACCAAAACAAGGTGATGATCCAGAGATGGGTTCATTTTATTCTCTCCTACTCTTATAACTCTTGTGGGAAAGAAAAGCTGTTACAGCACAGTTTCATCACTAAAAACAAGAGCAGAGAGACTGTGATGACATACATTTCATCTCACAGATTTAGAATAAGGATACGTCAAAACACATTAAAATCGGTGGAAAAAAAACACAAATTGTCAGAGAGAAGTGGAGCCACAATGTCAGGATATCTTTCAGCTCAGGTCAGTGCAACCAATTGATCACATTTTTAGCACAGATCCAATCAGTAGAACAAAAGCTTAAATAAATGGGTAGAAGCCAATGTTGCTGTAATGGCCACATAATGACGGTGTATAAAATTATATATGGATATTGAATTGATTCAGCACAATTACTAGCCATTCTCCATTGACTTATCTTTGCACTTTTATCAAAAACCAGTTTATTGTATTAGTATTTTTTTTTTAGAAAAGTGTTTTAATGTTTGTTCCTTGACCACCGCAGCGTGCCTTTTCTCAAAGGACACACACTGTCTTGTGACAGCACGGACCCGGAAGAGGAACCACAGCTCAGGCACAGCCCGCATGCTAAAGGTCCAATGACCACACCCAGCAGTCCGTCCTTCCCTCATAAAGTGCTTGACCAGAGCCGCTGGGGCTCAGCTGGGAGCTGTCTCACAAGGAGCTGGAAGCCCCCAAAGAGGGCTGGGCTCTGGACGAGGCCCTAGTGGCAGGAGCACCAAGGTCCTTGGGCCAGAGGTCACCCTAAAACCCCCAGGTTGCAAGGTGCTTTGCCATGCACATCCTACACACAAAACAGCTGGGTGACCATGAAGTTCTCGTGCAGTGGAGATGGATTCAGAATCTGGAACTTTCTCTGAGGTGATACGGCAGCCTTTTCTCCCTCTTGGCTGTGCTCTGATGAGGGCCACGGGGAGCCCTGGTGTGGAGGAGCATCACTGGTCCATCTCACTGCCAAGACCCTGCTCATAATCCTCCACATACTTGTATTTCTTCTCTTGGTAGTAGTTTCTCTTCTTCATGCAACAGAGGACAATGACGTCACAGAGCACCGTCGCCATCCCTAGGAGCGCCAAACTGGAGCCAACGTTGATCATGGTGGGGATGATGTCAAATTTCCCAGCCTTTCCAAACACTATGATGTCGAAGCGGATGCCATAGGCCTTGATGAGCATGCGGTGCTCGGCACCAGTCGGGTCACTGTAGTATTTGGCGAACCTGAAATTATAGCCAGGGGACACATTGTGGTCCGCATCCTGAGTGTCCAGGCGATGAAAGGAGTACCTGGGCAAGCAGAGGGAGGAAGTTCTGTCCAGGTTACAGTTCCACTTGATCTGGATGCCCATGATGCCTCCCTCGATGGCCATGTCCTGGAAGCTGTGCCCTGCGCTCTCCACTATTTTGCCAAGACGGAATAGAGTAAGTCTTGAAATCCATTAGTGCAAGTCCTCCTCCAATTTTGTTTTCCTTCTTATGTATTGCAATTTGCTAAGCAAGGTCTCTTGATTTTCAAGATACATTTTAGAATCATTTTGTTCATTATCTAAAAATAACCATGATGGCATTTTATTTAGAATTGAATTGAATCTGGGGCACCTGGGTGGCTCAGTCCATTAAGTGTCCATCTCTTAATTTTGGTTCAGGTCATGATCTCAGGGTTGTGAGATCAAGCCCTGTGTTGGCCTTACACTGGGCATGGAGCCGGTATAAAATCCTCTCTCTCCCTTTCTCTGCCTCTTCCTCTCTCCAAGAAAGAAAGAAAGAAAAGAAAAGGAAGGAAGGAAAGAAGGAATCAAATTATGTATCAAATTAGGGAAAAAAGACATCTTAACAATATTGAATCTTCTAACCCAATGGAAAGAATATCTTTCCATTAATTTAGTCTTTTATTTCTTTCTTTAGTGTCTTGTAGCTTTCCACATTCAGCAATTGTGCATATATTTACATTTGTGTCTAAATATATTTTTCATAGTATTGAAATCTTGTTTCATTTTAAATTCCAACTGGTCATTGATGGTATATAGAGAAACAGTTAGATTTCACATATTTATGTGACATCTTGTAATCTTGCTGTAATTTCTTATTAGTTCCAAGAGTTTTACATAAATTCATCTGTAAATAAAGACAGTCTTATTTCTCCCTCTCCAATATGTATTTATATTTTATTTCTTATTCTTGTCTTATTGCATTAGCTAGGACTTCCAGTACAATATTGAATAGGAATAGTGAAAGAAGACATCTCTGCTTTGTTCCAGATCTTAGATGAAAAGATCTAGCTACTCTCTCACCATCGAATATGATGTTAGCTCTAGTTTTTTGTTGATATCCTTTATCTATTTGAAGAAGTTCCTTTTTTTATTCCTGGTTTACTGACAGTATTTATCATGAATAGTATTGGATTTTGTCAAATTATTCTTGTCAACTGATATAATTTTTATTCTTTAGACATTTTAGACAGGTCATGTTGAGTAGACATCACCTAGAGGATTTGGAGGATGAAGACCCTTATCCATTATGGAGGGGAATTTGATATTGAGGGTGGGGACTTCTGGATAAACTGACTTATTAGAATTCTTACTAAAACTGGATTTTACGAGGGCACAAATAAGCCTAGGAGAAGTTTCAGGAGTCTGACTAATGTTTGGTCAAGCAGAGAATCTTTGTTAAATGTAATGGCTGACATTGAATGAGCTAGGAAATATTCCTTCTGCTTCTATTTTCTGCAAAAGATTGTAAGGAATATCATTTCTTATAATTTCTTCTTCAAATGTTTAGTAGAATTAACCAGTGAGATCTCTGAACCTGGTGTTTTGTTTTTGGGGGGGTAAGTTTTGAATTATCAGTTCAATTTCCTTATTCCATTTCTCTATTTATAGATGTTTTTCACCTTAACTTAACACAAAGATCTGGCTGTAGCAGATGTGTAATAAAGAAACCTGGTCCTTCACCACAGATTATTTGGGTAGACCTCCTCCACATTATTGTAATATTCCTGTAGCATAAAATGAATGTGGTATAAGCATATAGGCCAGCCTCCAGAATCCATGAGGTGGGTGAAATTCCAGGCCTGGATAAACTAAGGAACTAAAAGAAACTGAACGGCCAGAAATGCCACCAAAATCAGCTTCAGAACAGTCTGGTGAGAATGCCAGTGACATCATTGACGCCACCACTGTTACAGTGGAAACAGACACTCAGGATGTCTGCTGACACTACACAAAGTCACTGCTGCTGTCTCTACTGCTCCTAGAATAACATGTTCCCTGCCTCTGACTCTTCGCAATACCCCCTCTAGATCCAGTCTACTGGATTAGAACAGCTATTTGTCGAGGCAAGATCCTTCATCAAAATGGCTTCTTAACATGTCTAAGGTCTGTGGATGCCCTCTACCACCAATGTCTGTCCCATTTGTTTACCCTTTCCTAAGAGCCAGACGTTGGTTATAGACAGTGGGCTAGCAGATGGTCCTTGGGTAGTCACTAAAGATACCGAAGAGATTTAAACCAGGGATTGAGACTCAACACCAAGGAAACATTCCTAAAACATGTGCCATCTCTTGCGTTCTGGCAAATCCCTCTTTTATAATTGCCTATAACTCAGGAGTATCTATTCCTCCAGGAACTGTGTTTAGTTAAGGACATAAGGCCATAAAATTCTCAGGAATACAAACTCAGAATCAATATTGTTCCTTATTTAATTTTCATTTCTAGGAAGAAAGAGGATGTATCTAAACTTTAAGCTGGTGTCCCCCAGAATTCATAAGAAGACAAATATCAAACCCACATGGAAGCTGATGGCATGTAGGTAAGATTCTGCACATTAGCTATACATAATGCTGGAGATCTTGTTTGCCTTTGCAAAATAAATATGAATACAGTAATTTCATGCTTTCTCAGGAATGAGACAGGCTTATGTATCTATTAAGAAGCTGTTATTAAGGAACAACACAGAAAAAGCCTCTAGTAACAGGAATAAAATGACTAAAAATAATGCATCATCGGAGACCTTAAATACACAAAACTTTTTTTTCGATGCTATAAAATAGTGTGTTTTGATGGTGGGATGTGGGAGGGAAATGGACGAGGCTTGGGGACAATGTGCTGTTTCCTTTACTGAAGAATTGAGTACAAAATAGTTCCAGTGACTTAGCATGTGACAAGCTCCTAGTTATTATCCAAGTTAAAGTGAATTTCTGGAGCATGGCATGTCTGTAAGCCTGACATTTGTAGAAATGACAGTCTGTCTGAGGAAAAGCTTTCAGCATATTCTCAGCGGTGGCTCACTGTGAAATGTGAGACCTCTCCCTGTTCTGCTGAATGAATTTTTATGGGGACCTAATGTGTGATAATCTTATTTTTGAGGGTACAGGAGAATTAAGCATGTCCTTAGTGTATTTTGCTTCCCTCTGTCCTTACTCTACAGAGAAATCAAGTTTAAAAAATCACAGAAATGCCCAATTATACTACGTAAAATAACAATGTCATAAGGTACCATAACAATACAGTTCTAGTGTTGTAGAGAGTAGAAAATAACATGTAGGCAAAAAGTAGATCTAACGAACAATATTTTAAGTATGATGTGGGCAATGTAGTCCACAATCTGTAATGGGTTAGTCTGTGAAAAATATGTCCCTGACCAGCATTACAGTCCAGATTTCTTATTCATGCTCAAGCAAAATGTTCTCAATATCTGGCCTGTCCTAGAACACATCACATCAGTGAAACTCTATGACCTGGACTTGAGGCACCAAATTCTACTCCTGTACTCCCAAGTGAGAGAATGCCACTCTTTTGACAGATTCTAAGAGCCACTACCAAACTGCCCAATCTGACTCAACATATTGAGAGAAGGATCCTGGTATTTTTTTTTCCAGGTCAGACTCTTCTCATAAATGTAAAACAGTAAATTATAGAATGTCCAAATGAGAATGCATGACACACATCAACCTTTCCAAGTTCAACTTGCAAGATTGGTGGCATTGCATAGACTCTAGGATCTGCTTACTGGCCTCCTTTGCTAGAAGTTTGTAGCAATAGCTATCTTTTGCTCCCCAGGGAAGGAACTTCTGATTTTAGTACAAAGAATTTTGTAGGTACCTTTGGAGCCATGACTTAGAGACCTGGCTGTGTGCCCCCCATTCTGGAGATGTGAATTAAATAAGGAACAAGGCATAGCCAGCTGGTAGTAAGTGCATTGACACCTATGAATTGGAGAGGAAAGAAATTAGAATACTATCAAAATTAATAGAATGTTATTTTCATGTCAGCAGAGAGAATTTCATGGATGCTTTAGAAACAATTCCAAACCCATCGGCTTTGAGCATGGATGTTATTAGAGGTTGTTGAATTTGCACAGCTTGTCATTTGAAGACAAGGCCCATTTCATATTCAGTTCCATGTGCCCACCTGCCTTTCATGGTGTCTCTTTGTAGATTGTCTCACTTATTAATACTTAAACAAACCTGAATAGGTAAAAGCAGCCACTGAGATTTGGATTGTCAAGAGAACTGTTTTTTTTTTTCTATTTTGCTTTCCTCCATTCACAAACAACAGCTAAACTTATTAACTGGTTTCGTATGACAGGCACTATTCTAAGTGCTTGGCATTCTAATTTATTGAATCTTCACAACAACCCTATGATGTTCTATTACCCTTACACAAATGACTAAACTGAGGCACAAGGAGCTTAAGTAACTTGCCCAAAACACTACAGCTGTTGAGTGACTGACCTGTGATTTGAACTCATGTAGCTCTGGGTCTTCCGGAGCTGTGTTCTCAATTATGCCATGATGTTACTGAAGGGACACAGGAGCTTAAAGAAGAATGACAAAACTGGCCTCTCCAAAAAAAAATTGTTGGCAGTTTCAGTATCTAAGCAATTTTTATCTCTCGATTGCCATAAACTTTCACCGAGATCCGCTTTCTCATTAATCAAAAAGAAATTGCTTTTTTATGGCACTCAACTCTGAAAACTTTAAATACCTCTACCTTTTGATGATAACACTATATTTTGTTTTATTTTTTTAAGGATTTTATTTATTTATTTGACAGAGAAAGAGATCACAAGTAGGCAGAGAGAGAGGGGGAAGCAGGCTCCCGGCTGAGCAGAGAGCCCCATGCGGGGCTCGATCCCAGGAACCTGGGATCATGACCTGAGCTGAAGGCAAGAGGCTCAATACACTGAGCCACCCAGGCACCCTGATGATAACATTTTAAAGCAATCCTTCTACCTGTTTCAGTCCACTCAGAAATCATAATATTTGTGGGATATGAAGGAGTAAATTATTTGCAGACATAATTAAATACATCTTTTCATGTATTTACTGTGTATATCTAACAAATACTTAAATATTTTTCTTTTGTTGCAATGGAAAGAATGTCTGTTTCCTCTATGAAGCCCAGCCCTTATCTGACACACAGATCCTAATTCACGTGCTCTGGATTATAAAGCCCCTTCCCTTTGTGAGGAGAGGTATCTAAAACCCAACTTACTCTTTTCATTTGTAATTCAATCAAATTCAAGTGGAATTAATTAATGCCTGTAGAATCATTAGTTAAATTCACTTGAAAACCTTCACTGGCCTTAAATCTCTTTTCTGATGAAAGTATTGCGGTTGGTTGCGTGAAGGTGTCTTGAAGTTACTGTTGTTTGTTTTGCTTTATGTAGGAATTGGTTTCTCTGCTGTCTCCTTTCCAAAGGCTGCTTCTGAAATAACTGCCATTGCCCAGCCCAACTGAATAGACCACTATCACATTAATGTTGAAAAAAACATCGACTATGGTGTTAGTAGACAGGCTTTCAACTACAACATATTTTATGTGTAACAATCAGATCACTTCACCGCACTTGCTTTATGTCCCTCATTTGTCCTATGGGAATTGTGATTGTCCATCCCTCATGGAGCTGTTGGTTCATTTGCTAACTCATTCCATCAGCCAACAGAACTCTTCAGCATCTACGGGAACCACACACTATTCCAGACACCAGGGAACCTACAATGAATAAACCAAGTCTCTTCCTTCAGGAAATCACAGCGGAGGGTTGCTGGAATTAAATGAGAAAAATGTAAGTAATGTCTTCAGTGCCTCATGCATAGTAAACCCTAAAAATACATTAGCTATTTTAATTAAACCAGAGCATTTCCTTTACCCAAAAGGGTTTGAGAGGATGAGCAAACTTATTTTCAGTCCTCAGGCCTGGATAATCTCCAGGAGAAACACAAAGACTACCAACTAAGGAGAAATGGAGAGTTGGAGGGTATACTGAGGCACAGATGTAGGTGATTAATTTTACTTAAAGTTATATGGAAAGCTTCATAGAGGAGGGTATTTGATATTTGAGCAGAAGGTGAAGAAGAGGAATTTGACAACTGGATAAGAAAGAAAAGAAAAGGCAATCTGGGATCTTGGTGGAAAGAATAGCATATGTAGAAGACAAGAGACGTGAGAGCATATGTAGAAGACAAGAGACGTGAGGGTGCATGGCATGTCATGGGAAAAAAGAACAAGAGTCTGACCAGAGCATAGAGAGAGATAAGAGATGAAATTGCTAAAGCAAGTTGAGGTCATGTTGAAAACAGCCTCCAAATGTCATGCTAAGTAAGAAGTTGGAAACCATCCTAAATATAATGTGGAGAAATATGAAAGTTTTAAACCAGAAAATGACAGAACTGGACACATATTTCAGAAATGTCAGAGCTATACAACTCTGAGTGTGAAAACCTAGAGATGAGAACATCTGTTACAATCTATGGTAATGATTAAGTTAAGACATAATGAACCAGCATGGTGAGGTGAAAAAATAGACTGCAAAATCACTTTGAAGGAGAATGGGGACAATTAGGTGAAAGGAAGTAGGTAAGGAAGAGATTGAGGGAAATGAATCTTCTCAAATGATATTTTCATTATTCTTTTAAGGTAATGTTGAATATTGAATGGGTCAAGAGTCAGGAGGGATAGAGGGAGAGGGAAAGAGAAAGAGAGAGAAAAAGGGAGAAGGAAGGGATGAAGGTAGGAGCAGAGAAGAGATGAATACGAGGTGTTATATATAAATCAGATGTAGTGATCCGAAGGGGCACCTGCACCCCAGTGTTCATAGCAGCAATGTCCACAATAACCAAACTGTGGAAGGAGCCGAGATGTCCATCGACAGATGAATGGATAAAGATGTGGTGTATATATACGTATATATTATATACATATATATGTGTATATATATAATGGAATATTAATCAGGCATATATACATATATATGTATATATATGTACATATATATGTCACACTCCATATATATGTATATATGCATACATATATATGTATGCATATATACATACATATATATAATGGAATATTAATCAGCCATCAGAAATGATGGATACTTACTATTTACATTGATATGGATGGAACTGGAGAGTATTAGGCTGAGTGAAATAAGTCTATTTGTCAACTGTTAATAAGACAATTATCATATGATTTCACTCATATGTGGAATATAAGAAACAGCACAAAGGATCACAGGGGAAGGGAGGGAAAACTGGATGCAAAGTCATCAGAGAGGGAGAAAACCATGAAAGACTCTTAACTATAGGAAACACACTGAAGGCTGCTCTAGGGGAAGTCGATGCGAGTATGGGGTAATAGAGTGATGGGCATTAAGGAGGGCACGGGATGCGATGAGCATTGGGTGTTATACACAACTGATAAATTATTAAACATTACATCTGAAAAAGAAGGAGACATGAATAGGTGGAACAGAGGATATTTGTATGACACTATTATGGCATGTATGTAGGATATGATATGATATGATACTGTAATGGTGGATACGTGTCATCATACATTTGTCCAAAGCCATAAAATATACACCACCAAGAGTGAACCCTGATGTACACAGGTGAGGCTGGTCCCAGTGTGGCCCCTTAGTTACTAATAAGTTAATTAGCCCAGAAGTCAGGTACCTGTTCCTCATGTTTCCCAAATCATCATGCTATGTGAGGGGTTCTCATGAACCTCGGAGTCCACCTTGAAACACCTTTCTTCCCATCTTCAAATGGGGTTGGGTGCTGTGGTAGGCAGCTTCTAAGATGACTCCCATTAAATAATGTATGTTTGTATTCTCCTTTGTATTTCTCAGGGAACCCTGTCATATATCAACCACGTAAGTACATACACGTTCCATTAGAAGCTGAATATTCTGTTATTAGTTTTCTGCTACTTGTCCTAAAGCAGATGACAAACACCAGTCTGTCTTTAGGGGGCAAGGATTATCACCTGCAAATAAAACAATGCTGTTTGGTTTTAATCTACAACAAATTAACACTCCATATACCATCGGCCACAATAGGAAAACCAGAAACAAAATAAGCACTTCATGTTTATTGAACTCCGTCATCATGAAGCCAACTACAAAAGAGGTTCTCATTCTGTACTTCCTCTTACAGAACTTCCTGCTGGCCTCCCCTCCTGGTTCTTTTTCTAGCCTTTCCCTGATTTCCATTCATTCCATTATTCCTTTTTATGGCATTTTTTCCCTTGGGATTCTTTTTTTAACTCTCCTCCCTGAAAAATGCTTACTGTAGAGGGTTCATAGAGCCATATTCCCTTCAGCTTCTGCTGTTTCTCGAGGGAACAGAGTTTCCCAGGTGGTTATATCACACTCGCTGAATCAAGACCCAAGGAAGAACTGCCATTCTTTGAACCATCCCTATCAGCAGTTTTGTACAGGAAAACAATGCCTTCTTCATTCACAAGGGATAGCTGTTATCAAAAAGAAGTAACAAATGATACAAAATTTTAAAATATCAGCTTGAAAACACTAAAACTTGCTAATAAAATGACTTTCATAAGAAATATATATCCCACATTCGTAAATATGATGGTTATGCACATTTTAAGAGAGAGAAACACAAGATATGTTAGGATTACTAGTACTAATCTTAAAATATAGTAATGTAGACAGACAGTTTTAAATATTTAAAAAATAAAATCTGATCCAATCTAGTTCCTTTTTGTCAAGTCATGATTTTGGCGTTCCTATCTTCTGCCAATAACAACACCGTGTCTCCCCGGGCCTCGTAAGCTCTATCCTCACTGCACTTGACACAGTTTAATGAATAGGCAATGTCCTTTTCCTCTCTCTGGCTCTACAATGTTGATCCCTATCCCTGGCAGGCTTCCCATGTCAGCCTTCTCTCCTGACACCCATTTCCTCCTCCATCCCCCATACTAGCACTTATATGTCTATACAATCTGCATGTGTGACACTTAGAAATGCTTACTAATGTTTCTTGAATAAGTAAATGAATCAGTAAATGAATCGAAGTGTATTGTGAATACACTGCTAAGTTGTTATCTGACACAGTTGAAGTACAAATAACGGACAGGGTGATTGACCACCCTCAGTCCACAGGCTAACTTGTTCCTCTGGAAGAATGTAGCTGCAATGATCCGTTCTGTTCCGTCCCTTCTTAAAACTAGTTCCCAAATTCTGTCTGATGATTGGCATTAACAGACTCTAATTTTTTTTGCTATAAAATACCTTTTTTTTAAAGATTTTTTATTTATTTATTTGACAGAGAGAGAGATCACAAGTAGGCAGAGAGGCAGGTAGAGAGAGAGGGGGAAGCAGGCTCCCTCCTGAGCAGAGAGCCCAATGCGGGGCTCCATCCCAGGATGCTGGGATCATGACCTGAGCCGAAGGCAGCCACTTAACCAACTGAGCCACCCAGGCGTCCCGAGCAATAAAATACCTTCTTAAAGCAAATTTTCAATCACTCTTTGCATGACCTTTCATTCTCAACCTCTAATAGTGTGGCTATCTTCACTATCAGACATTAAAAATTGCTCTCACCAAAACCACCTCTAATCTTCCAACTGCTACATCCAACCAATTGCTAAATTTCAGTACTACATAACTTGCCTGTAGCACTTGGATTGTGCACCCTTACTCCCTCTTTCTAGAAACTCTATCCTGATATCTGTATTCCATTCCCTCCATTGTCAAGTAATCCTGTGGCCATTTCTAGTCTTTCATTTGTTGGTTGTCCTTTGCACATTCACTGTGTATTAGGGCTTCCAGAGTAGGACCTTCTAATCTTGCACCAAATACTCTCCCCTGGAAAAACACTGCCAGTGCTTTAATCTTATGTAAATTTCACCTATGTCTTTATCTTTTGTCTATTTCCAGCTTCAAATCCAAATTTTCAATTGTCTCCTGGAAAAATCAACTTTGATATTGCACATTCAGGACAAAATTGTTAACACACCTGTATTCACACACAGTCTATCCTGCATATACCTCCATCGGAGAGGAAATGTATTTCATGTCCAATCCCCTGGACTCTGGGGCCACACTGCTTGGGATTACATGTTAGCTCCAGCACTACCAGCTCTATGACTATGCTTTCTGTGCTTCACTTTGTCACATGTAAAGTGGGGATAATGATGGCACCTTCTTTATAAAGATGTAAAGAAGTTGTTCCTATAAAATATTTAGAAGAGTGTTGTGATGGATTGAATATTTGTGTTCCCCAAAAGTCACGTGTTGAAACCTAAAATCCTCAAAGTGATGGTATTAGGATATGGGCCTTTGGGGGGTAATTAAATCATGAGGGTGGAGCCTTCATGAATAGAATTAATGCTTTTTTAAAAAGACATTAGAGAGCATACTTTTTCTCTCTGCTCTCCACCATGTGAAAATAAATGAGAAGACAGCTAGCTGCAAACCAGAAAGCATGACCTCACCAGATATGGAATCTGCCAGTACTTGTCCTTGGATTTACCAGCCTTCAGAACTGTGTGAAATATATTTCCGTTGTTAGAGCTACCTAGTCTCTGTTACTTTATTATAACAGCTTGAAGGGACTAACACACTTGTCTAGCACGTCTTAATCACTCCAAAGTTTGAACATTATTAGTTATTACTACATTTACCACACATAATTAGCTTTTTAATCCTCATGTCTCCACCCACTAAACACTCCCTTATGGTAGGAACTATTTCTCAATCCTAGGCAGCTGCTGGTACATGGAAGACAATCCATGAAAGTTACGTTGAATAAAAATTTTACCTGAATCCTGTGTTTTCACACTGGTTTAGTGACTTACCACCACAGCAGCCTCAGTCTTACGCAACTCCCCTCCCAGTCACCAAAGTCTGTGCACATACTCCTGGCCATTGCCTTTGTGTCTGCTCTTCCTTTCCCTCAGTTCTCAGATATGGGCACTTTCTTTTTTCTTTTATTTTCTTTTTTTTTTCAAAGATTTTATTTATTTATTTGGGAGGGAGAGAGAATGAGAAAAAAAAGAGAGGGAGCATGAGCAGGGGGGAGGGTTAGAGGGAGAAGCAGACTCCTGCTGAGCAGGGAGCCCAACACAGGACTCCATGCCAGGACCCTGGGTCATGACCTGAGTCGAAGGCAGACACTTAACTGACTGAGCCACACAGGTGCCTGAGCTGGGCACTTTCTGTAGCAAGACTGAGAAAGGAAAAGAGAACTTCGGAAGATGCTGATAGAGAAATGCCTTAGAGATTATGATGAAGAATAATTTGCTCTTGTGGATTCTGTATTAATCGATGACTTTTTATGCCAAGATATGTTATGGCTACATAATTGTTGCTGGCCTCAATGAAATGCATAGGCTTAGTTTTGCAATTCCACAATTGTAGCACATACAAGGATACAGAAAGGAATATCCAAGGCTACTGGGTACTTCCCGCCTTTCCTAACCTCAGTCACAGGCAACAGAGAATTTCCTCTCTCCTTTTTATATTGTCCTTTTAGGAAAAAGATTAGAGAAACTCAAGGCATGGAGCACTTGGTGTTGTACATAAACAGTGAATCTTGGAGTACTGAATCAAAAACTAATGATGTATTTTCTGGTGTCTAACATAACACAATGAAAAAGAAATAAAAGAGGGGCACCTGGGTGGCTCAGTGGGTTAAAGCCTCAGCCTTCCGCTCAGGTCATGATCCCAGGGTCCTGGGATCGAGCCCCACATAGGGCTCTCTGCTCAGCAAGGACCCTGCTTCCCCCTCTATCTGCCTGCCTCTCTGCCTACTTGTGATCTCTGTCAAATAAATAAATAAAATCTTTTAAAAAAAAGAAATAAAAGGAACTCAAGGTAAAATAAAATTCTTGTTTATCCAACTTATCATCAATGAACTGTAAGACTCGTACAGTGGAAGGAGACCTAGATTAAATTCAAGTACTGCTAAATAATTATGATACTTTGGTGGGGGCACTTGTTTTCTCTAGACCCCAGTTTTCTTCTCTGAAAACAAGAGGTAGATCCCATGGCCATTTCTTTTTGCTTATGGCTGATCAGAATCCAAGACCAAACAAAGTGCAGAATTCTACTAATTTTAAAAAAGAGAGAAAGAGAGAACATGTTGAAAAAAATCTAAACATGATAAAGTCAAAACTTAGGCAAATGATGACTACACATAATGACAACATGAAAAACTCAGGTCCAATTATTCTTCTGGTCTCTAATTACAGTTCCAGCTGTTGTTTATTGAGCATAAATGCAAGTTTTGAGAAGAAACTGAATTATTTCCTCGTATAGAGACTAAAAAATGGCAAAAGCAGTCATGCCCATGTTCTTGTGTGGAATTGAATGTGTGCATAATGCCATGTCCTTTCACAATGCCTTCCTGTCCTTTACATAATTTTGTTTTTCATAATTAGCACAATTAACTCTTTTTCATAGAAAAGGGAGAAAATGTCCTCTTGGCAAAGCCAGTTATCTGAATCAAGCCCATTGTTATTTCTACCAACAAGGAGAGGATTTATTACTGCATTCATTCTTTAACAATTATAGATTTAGAAGACTGAATGTTTCAGAGACGTTCACCTGAATTCACCCCTTTCTTACTTCTTGAGAGAACCAAGCATTAGAAAGAGCACCTACTGGATTATGGTTCTCAATTTGCCCCTAAGACCTTCTATAACATTAGTCATAGATTTAGTCCTTATAATCCTGATTTGCAAAAAGTGGCAGTTGAACTAGATAACTGGCTGAATCTAAATCCCAATAAATATGATTGTCCTTATTTTTAGACTTTATTTCTCTAAATGAAATAAATGAGAGTAATATTAGTTACATCAATGGCACTAGTAAAACATTCACTGAGCTTCAATAATAACAGTAACAATAACAATAAAATTTTATGGCTTTTTTTCTCAAAGGAAATTGGAACATTTGCCAACATTATTGTCTCATTAATCTCATGTCTTTGAAAAATAGTACAACATTGGGAGGATGGAAGGGCATGAGCCAGGGAGTCAGACAGACCTGTTTTCCATTTACCCACCTGGAAATTGTTTCAGTAATGAGTGAATAAAATAATGTACATCAAGTGTGTACCTGCATAGTAAGCACGTAACACACTAATTCTCTGTCTCCTTCTCTATGACTCCAGACCTACCAGCCATCTCTCCTTCGATCTTCTCTCCCTCCCCCTGCTCTGGCGATCCTTCCTGCTCTCCCTTCTTTCCTTTTGTAGCAGTGCAAGCTGAGAAAAGTTCATTGGAGTTTTTGTTTTATTTTGTTTTATTGTCCCCAAATATTCTGATCCCCTCTGAAAGAAGTCATCTAAGTTTGTTATCACTGTTAAACTGTCATATATGGGCAAGAGTCCAGCTCCTGCTCTCAGTCAAGTCTCCAGAAGGTAAGTAACTCCAGATAAGTAACTCACTCTCTCAACATCCCCTTCTTGGGGTCAGGTGAGTCTTAAGTTTGAGACCTCATAATGCCCACAGTTTGGGCACCTGGGTGAAACAGCAAATCTCTAAATGGAGATTGGCTGAAAACTAATGTGGAATGAGACCAACAATTCTAAGAATTCAAGTTATAATCTGAACCTTGATTCTCTATATATGTCTCTATAATTGCCCCAAAGTCTTTATTACTATCCTGTAAAATGCTGAAGCCTTGCCCTGGGGCATGATGAGAAAGACTGTTTATTCATGCTTGGGTTGGGCTGTTCCACAGTGAACTGTTTGCCACTTGAGGCCAACACAGTGGTGTTGATGGTGGTGCTGGTGGAAGAAACAGAAATAATTACAAAAGTCTCTCCCCCTTCCATGATGGGGTATCTTAGAATGAGAGTTAACTGACTTTTAACCCACCCAGACACCTTGAGTAGAGATTATCTCCCCATTCTCCAAACTAGGAGAAGTAGGGTTTTGTAGCTGCAGAAGGTGAAGTTTTATCTTAGAGAAGGTAGTTTAATGTGATGCATGACATTTTAAAATTCATATAGAAGGAATAACTCATTCAAGAAAGTGTCTGTCACATAGCTATCCTCTGGTTTTGACCAGAGGAAGAAGTATTAAATGACACTGTTTATTCAGATACATACTTGGATAGCTCAATATTCTAAGACTTATTTAGATTTGTGGGATACTAATCTTGAGGATGTCTTAGAGAAAAATAAATCATGACTTTGGGAGCTGGCAGCAAATTTCTCTGAATGTTAAAGGAACTGTGAGGTCCACTCACTGGCTTGAACACCATCTTCCTCTTCAATAAAAATTGAGCAAAATGGATTCTATAACCACACATACACAATGAAATGATGAGAAAGAGTTCCTGAATCAAAGTGAATGGGAGTGCAATGAATAATCCTTTAGAAAAGCAATGGATTTAGCAAAGGGGACTGACTTATAAGTTAGTATTTTATGAGACAAATTTGTATAGCTTGGCTCAAGTAATTACAAAGGAAGACAGTACTAATGTAGTATTACAAGGCTGTAGACTTTAAAGATGGTGGAGTAAAAGAAAGTGTGGTTGCACCTTTAAAGGATGTAGCAAACCAGAACAATGTGATATTAGGAAAAGAAAAGCTGGACTGAGGGAGGAGCAAGATCGCAGAGGAGTAGGAGACCTAATATCATCAGGTCCCAAGAGTTCAGCTAGATAGTTATCAAACTATTCTGAACACCTACAAACTTAACAGGCGATCAAAGAGAAGAAAAGCATCAATTCTAGGAACAGAAAAGGGACCACTTACTGGAAGGTAGGACGTATGGAGAAGTGCATCCAAGGCAACTTTTAGGAAGATAGACCGCAGGGGGAGGGGCTGGCTCCCCACAAGTGGTAGAGCAGTGGAGCACAAAATCAGAACTTTTAGAAGTCTGCTCCACTGAGGGACATAGCTCCAGATGCTAAGCAGGGGGTGGAGCCCCCCTGAGACAGTGTGGTCTCAGGATCCATGGGGTCACAAAAAGACCAGGGTGTCTGAGTGTGGCAGAGCTCCCAGGTATCAGAGCAGGGAAGCCGGCAGCAGAGACAGAGCTGAGGGGTGGGCTCTCAGCTCAGGATTACCTTAACTTGTGGTCCGAGGCAAAGTCGGACCACTGGCCTTCAAGCAGGGACCCTGCAAGTGGCAGATCCAGGGAGACCCCCTCCTTCTTCTTCCAGGAAGAGGGGCACAGGAGCATATTGCAGGAATCTGCTGGATTTGGAGACTCCAAAGGGGCCCATGTGCCAGAGATAGAAATGCTCAGTCACAGGTTGGGTGAGCATGGAGTGCAGCTGGAGACCAGGGAGATGGGAGCGATTGACTGCTTTTCTCTGAGGGTGCACTGAGGAGTAGGACCCAGAGTTCTCAGCTCCTATAGGGCCAGATATTGGGAGGCCACCATCTTCATTCCCACCCTCCAAAGCTGCACAGAAAGTGTTCAGAGAACAAAAGGTCCCGAGACCAAACCCAAGCAGATTACTTAGCCTGGCCCCTGGCAAGGGCAGTGCAATTCTGCCCCAGGCAAAGACATTTGAGAATCACTGCAACAGGCCCCTCCCCCAGAAGATCAGCAAGAACATTCATCCAAGACCAAGTTCACTGATCAATGAGAAATGCAGAACTCCAAATCTAGGGGAAATGCAACACATAGAATTCATGGCTTTTTCCCCATGATTCTTTAGTCTTTCAAAGTTAAATTTTTAAAATTTTATTTTTTTCTTATTCTATTTTTTAAAAATGTTCCTTTCTTATTTTAACGTTTTTTAACTATTTTATCTTATCAATACCTTTTTAAAAATCTTTTTAAATTTTCATTGTTATACTCATATTCTATCCCTTCATTGTATTTAGTCTTATTTTTTGTATACATACAGGTTTTTCATTCTTTAAAATTTTGGGATACAGTTTCTTCTAACAGATCAAAATATACCCTACATCTAGCACATGGCTTTGTTCTAGTGTCCAGCCTGATCACATTCTTTCCTCTTTTTTTCTTTTCTTTGTTCAATCAACTTCTTATCTTATCAATTCCTTTTTTAGAATCTTTTTAAATTTTCATCTTTACAGTCATATTCCACCCCTTCATTGTGTTTACCCTTATTTTTGTATGTGTATATAAACTTTTTTTCCTTACAATTTTGGGAGGCAATTTCTTCTAACCAAATACACACCAAAAAGTGTGTGGCTCTGTTCTAGTCATCACTCTAATCTTTTTTACCTCCTCCTTTCTTTTCCCCACCCCCAGCCTTCCGGTTTCATGTCTCTTCTGATTTGGTTTGTGTATATTTTTCTGGGGTTTTTGCTACCCTTTTAGTATTTTGTTATCTCATTCATCTATTCTTATCTGGATAAAATGACAAGGCAGAAAAACTCACCTCAAAAAAAAAAAAAAAAGAACAAGAGGCAGTACCAATAGCTAGGGACTTAATCAATATGGACATTAGTAAGATATCAGATCTAGAGTTCAAAATGACAACTATCAAGGTATTAGCTGAGCCCTAAAAAAGCATGGAAGATACTAGAGAATCCCCTTCTGGAGAAATAAAAGAACTAAAACCTAACTAAGCTGAAATTTAAAAAGCTATTAATGAGGTGAAATAAAAAATGGAAGCTCTTGCTGCTAGGATAAATGAGGCAGAAGAAAGAATTAGTTATATAGAAGGCCAAATGATGGAGAATAAAGAAGTTGAGAAAAAGAGAGGGAAATAACTACTGGACAATGAGGGGACAATTCTAGAGATAAGTGATACCATAAGATGAAACAATATTAGAATAATTGGGATTCCAAGAGAAGAAAGAGAGAGAGAGGCAGAGGCATATTGGGGTGAATTACAGTGGAGAATTTCCCTATTATGGCAAAGGTAACAAGCATCAAAATCCAGGAGACACAGAGAACCCCCCTGAAAGTCAATAAAAAAATAGGTCCACACCCCATCATCTAATAGTAAAACTAAGTCATAGTGACAAGTCATAGTGACAAAGAGAAAATCCTGAAAGAAGCTTGGGACAAGAAGTCTGTAACATACAATGGTAGAAATATTAGATTGGCAGCAGACTTATCCACAGAGACATGGCAGGCCAGAAAGAACTGGCATGATATATTCAGAGCACTAAATGAGAAAAATATGCAGCCAAGAATACTATATCCAGCTAGGCTATCTTTGAAAATAGAAGGAGAGATTAAAAGCTTCCAGGACAAACAAAAGCTAAAAGAATTCACAAACACCAAACCAGACACACAGGAAATATTGAAAGGGTCCTATAAGCAAAGAGAGAGCCTAAAAGTAAAAAACCAGAAAGGAACACAAAGAAATGGGAAAACGTTCCATGCTCATGGATTGGAAGAACACATATTGTGAAAATGTCTATGATGCTACCTAAAGCAATCTACACATTTAATGCAATCCCTATCAAAATACAATCAATTTTTTTCAAAGAAATAGAACAAATAATTCTAAAATTAATATGGAACCAGAAAAGACCCCAAATAGCCAGAGGAATGTTGAAAAAAGAAAACCAAAGTTGGAAGCATCACAGTTCCAGACTTCAAGCTCTATTACAAAGCTGTATGTACATCAAGACAGTATGATACTGGCACAAAAACAGACACATAGATCAATGGAACAGAATAGAAAGCCCGGAAATGGACCCTCAAACTCTATGGTCAACTAATCATCGACAAAGCAGGAAAGAATGTCCAATGGAAAAAAGACAGTCTTTTCAACAAATGGTGTTGGGAAAATTGGACAGCCACATGTATAAGAATGAAACTGGATCATTTCCTTATGCCACACACAAAAATAGACTCAAAATGGATGAAAGACCTTAATATGAGACAGGAATCCATCAAAATCCTTGAGGAGAACAGTCAGCAACGTCTTCAACCCCTGCCATAGCAATTTCTTCCTAGAAGCATTGCCTAAGGCAAAGGAAGCAAGGGCAAAATTGAACTATTGGGACTTCATCAAGATCAAAAGCGTTTGCACAGCAAAGGAAACAGTCGACAAAACCAAAAGACAACTGACAGAATGGGAGAAGATATTTGCAAATAACATATCAGATAAAGGGCTAGTATCCAAAATCTATAAAGAAGTTAACAAACCCAACACACAATGAACAAATAATTCAATCAAGAAATGGGCAGAGGAGTGCCTGGGTGGCTCAGTGGGTTAAAGCCTCTGCCTTCAGCTCAGGTCAAGATCTCAGGGTCCTGGGATTGAGCCCTGCATCGGGCTCTCTGCTCAGCAGGGAGCCTGCTTTCCCCCTCCCCTCTCTCTCTGTCTGCCTCTCTGACTACTTGTGATCTCTGTCTGTCAAAAAAAAAAAAAAAAAAGAATGGGCAGAAAACATGAACAGATATTTCTTCAAAGAAGATATCCAAATGGCCAACAGACACATGAAAAAGTGCTCAACATCACTCAGCATCAGGGAAATATAAATCAAAACCACAATGAGATACCACCTCACATCAGTCAGAATAGCTAAAATTTACAAGTCAGGAAATGACAGATGCTGGTGAGGATGTGGAGAAAGGGGAACCCTCCTACGCTGCTGGTAAGAATGCAAGCTGGTACAGCCACTCTGGAAAACAGTATGGAGCTTCCTCAAAAAGTTGAAAATAGAGTACTCTATGACCCAGCAATCACACTACTGGGTATTTACCCTAAAGATACAAATGTAGTGATCCAAAGGGACATGTGCACCCGAATGTTTATAGCAGCAATGTCTACAATAGCCAAACTATGGAAAAAACACAGATGCCCATCAACAGATGAATGGATAAAGAAGAGGTTTTATATATATATATATATATATATATATATATACACATATATATATAGTTATATTGTATGTATCTATGTATGTGTGTATGTATATATAATATGTATATATACACACACACACAAAATGGAATACTATGCAGCCATCCAAAAAACCTGTAATATTGCTATTTGCAATGACGTGGATGGAACTAGGGGGTATTATGCTAAGCAAAATAAGTCAATCAGAATATGATCTTTCTGATATGAGAAATTTGAGAGGCAGGGCGGGGGGTCGTTATGGGGCAGGGAGGGAAAAAATGAAACAAGATGGGATCGGGAGGGAGACAAACCATAAGAGACTCTTAATCTCAGGAAACAAACTGAGGGTTGCTGGGGTGGGGTGAAGGGATGGGGTGACTGGGTTATGGACATTGGGGAGGGTATGCGCTATGGTGAGTGCTGAGTGCTGTGAATTGTGTAAGACTCCTGATTCACAGACCTGTACCCCTGAAGCAAATAATACATTATATGTTAATAAAAAGAAAAGAAAAGCTGGACTGCTCTCTGTGACACTTTCTCAACAGGAAGGTGTATTACTGAACAGTGGAGTCTCCCCAGGGCTGCTAGAAATGTTTCACTGTGCATGTCATTTCACACATAATACATAAAGCTTCTATGGGAGTTGGACAAGGTGACCTGACAGGTCTCCTGTCTCTGACTTCTGTGATTGAAAGGTTCTGTGCTATTACCCACCAAGAAGCACTGCTTCTTAGTGATTCCATTTATAAAATGACCCTACAGGAGTTTTTTCTTGGCTTCCACCTTTGCAAACTCTTTTTGTTTCCACTTGTGCTGTGAGACTCAAGATTATAGTATTCAGCATCACAGGAGAGGGGTGGGTGGAGGGTTAAACAGTGTCAGTGGTTGCTTGGGAAAAAAATTAAAGGCAAGGGAAAGTGGAGGAAAGGTGAAAGTTCACCACACACTAGTGAGTTTCTCTGCATCTAAATGGAATTTTGATCCAGATACCACATTTCTATAAAAGAAGCTGCACTGAGTGCAGAAAATAGTTCACATTAATCTTCCTTTTGACAAGACTAAGAAAAAACAAACAATGGTACTAATTTAACACTGGCTTATTGACATTCTCAGATTGTAATTCAATTCTTGAAGAAGTCACAGAGTAGTGGCAACCTTTGGATGACACTGAGCATCTCCCAATTTGGTAAAAGCCTTTTAATGACAATTCTGGAGTGTGACCCATGTGTGCCATTTATATGATCTATGTAAAGTTTTATCTCTTGGTCCAGATGGACTTGGATTCACAAGAAGAAAGACTCTCACAGAGCAACCCTTTCTGGGTTTCAATTATAAATATAAGGTTGGGCTGGAATCTTTTCTCCCCATTTGTGGACAATTGTGAATGGGGCACGTGGTGAATACTGTGTATATTGTAAGAGACTGGATCACTGCTGGCTGCATTAACTTCAGCAGGTTTCAAAGCTGATTTTTTGCTGCCAGAATAAAAGAATGTTAAATTGGATTTAAAGTTTCAGGCTAGAGTAGACTAGCAAGGGGACTTCTTCACCTGTCACTTAGAGTGAAAGGTGAAATGGAAAGGGGTCACTTATGTCCTGGAGTTTAAAATGGAACCGGGGATTCATTAATGAGATGGGCCTTATCATGCCCTAACCGGATGAAACCATGAACCTTGAACTGGGGCACACAACAATTATTCCAAAGACTCTGCCTGGACACCTACAGTTATGCTACAGTAAGAGACTGCTTGGTGATAGCCTTAGTAGCCAGTTACATTCAGCCAAAGGTAGTTTTCTGCCACCAACATCAATCAAAATGCTTTGTAAACAACACACACAAACATTCCTTTTTGTTTTTCAAAACCCTTGACTTTTGCTCCCTAGCGGACACAAGTTGGGAGTCTACTCAAATCTGTGCTCCCCAAATTACAAATTACAATTTACAAAATACAATCCCCAAATTAATACTTTTGCTTTATTTCAGCTCTGCCAGTTTTCTTAATTGACACTAGCAAGACACACTCTACCATTGAAGCATTGGGTCTCAAGACTCTTAGCAATTTGTGACAAACTCTCACCTTCTGGGATCCACAAGGAAGAAGAATTTAACATCTCCTCTTCTCTCTCACACACACACACCTCTGCCCCAGCCCTCTACCACCTGCCACTTTTGTTTCCCTTTCTTTCTTTTCCCAGACATTGTCCCAGAAAAATCAACCAACTCAGGAACCTGGATGGAATAAGAAAGCCTGAGCTTTCACTAAAGAACATGAATGCCATGTTCCACATCTGTTCAATCTTGTGACATTTGTCTCAGCTGCTATCTGGCACTCTCTCTAATGAATCCACCCACAGAACTGCATCCTCTTTTTCCTTAAATTTTACATATAGGTGAATTTTCAACGTTCATTTCCTGGCATTTTGCATATAACTTTTTGTAGCTCTTACTATGCAATTCTGTAACAAATTTATGTATGTGCATATTTATCTTTGACATAAAATATAGTCTAAAAGGGCAGAGACAAGCTCTAAGTATGTTTATATTATGTGTTCCCTAAGCTTAGCCCAGAGTTAGTCATTTTTTTTAAGTTTGTTGTGTGAAGAAAATGGATGAATTTGTCAAGAAATAGATCCCTGTTTACTCATTCAAGGGAATATCTAATGATTTGGGTATAATCTAGGGTCCTATTTTTTAGATAATGTTGAATTATTGTTACAATATACTTACTAAGAAGTTGGCAAGCCATTACTTGGAAACTTCTTTCAATGAGAATCTCAAGCCCTCAAAAAATAGTTCATTCTTCTATGCACAACTATTATAAATTTGATATATTGGGAGCTGATATATGGTCCTTAGAAGTGTCCACACACATAGATTAGTTCTAGTACATGAGTCTATTTAGAAAATAAATTAAGTGCTGTTAAAATCAGAAACAAGACAAAGGTGCAATCTCTACTATTACTCAAAATTTTATCAGAATTCCTAGCTGATACAAGAAGGAGAAGTAAGAAGGACTAAATAATGAAAAAAAATGTCCTTAATATATGACAATATTCATAAAAATTCCAAGCAAATCTACTGCTATGTTATTTGAACTATTAAAGGAATGCAACAAAGTTGCTATGGAAAAAATATATATATATACATAATTATTAGTGTCATTGTAAATCAGTAATAATTCCTTAGTGAGTGCAGTTGGCCAGAGATTCCATTTAGGATAGCTACAAACTATTATCATAACCATAGCATTCCCTTTGCATTGTCAACAAATTAGACATCTATTGTCATCTTATTTACTAAAGGAACTCTGATGGTGTTCAGATTCTTATCTCTCAAAGAAGGGGACACCATTCCCAGTTCAGGAGCATATTCTAAAAGGGCTAAGTCAATCATTGGTTTTTAGCATTCTCTTTGTTTATGATTGGTTTGGGGAAGCCCTTAAACCAATGGTGTGTGGACAATGTGCTAGGAGCTCCTCAGAAAGATTTGCTTACTCTTACAAGATTATAGAGGCACTTTTTCTAGTAGTTTTTTCCATGCCTAGATGTGATGCCAGTGTGGCAGCCACTCAGTAACAAGAAGGGAACAAGCCAAAGGGTGAAAGAGAATGTTAAGCATGACTGAGCTGAGGATGGAAAGAAACTGTATTCTTGATGAATACTGAAGCCACTGAATTGTCCAGTCCTTAAGACAACTACTCTGTAATTTGTGCTGTGTAAAAAAAATAAATTTTCCTTATTGTTTAAAATGCTTAACAAATAAGAGAAACAAAAGACTCAGGAATTCATTTGTAATACACCTAACCAATGAAGAATTAACATCCAGAAGAAAAGGAGAGTAAGAAAGAATGAGCAAAAGCTCTCATAAATTAGTAATAAAACTATAAATAATAAAAAACCCAGCAAAGGATATGAACAGGGAATTTACAGGAAAGGACAGAATATTCATGAACATATGAAAGAATGCCCAACTCAAGAGAAATCAGAAGAATTCAGAGTGAAACACAAGTATAATTTCCAGCTCATCACATGGAACACTAGGTGTGGTGCATAAACAATGCATCTTGGAAAACTGAAAAAATAAAATTGAAAAAGATTCACCCTTTCTGATGAATACCCAACTTTTGGTATTAATTTCTAATCACTTCTTGGTAAAGAATGGGTGTCCCTTCTGTCAGATGAAATTAAAGGAAATATCTGTCTTTATCTGTCCTTCTCCTGCCATTTCTATCTTCATCTAGCCCTTCCCATGTCTCAAAGCCATTTTTTAGAGTAGGTTTTATCTTGACAACATGGACAGGATTATGCTGAGTGAAATATGTCCAGCAGAGAGAGACAATTATCATGTGGTTTCACTGACTTGTGGAGCATAAGGGATAACGTGGAGGACATTGGGTGAAGGAGAGGAAAAGTGAATTGGGGGAAATTGGAGGGGAGACAAACCAAGAGAGACTATGGACTCTGAGAAACAAACTGAGGGTTTTGAAAGGGAGGGAAGTGGGGGGTTGGGAGAGCCTGGTGGTGGGTATTAAGGAGGGCATGTATTGCATGGAGCACGGAGTGTGGTGCATAAACAATGAATCTTGGAACACTGAAAAAATAAAATAAAATTTAAAAAAAGAAAGTAATGCCAAAACCTTATCACATATTACCTAAAGTCATTATAAACTATGTGCTTATGTATGTGTTTGTATACTAAAATTAACTGAATAAAGGAAATGCAACTTTATTCCAAAATTATAGATTTAATCATCTTCAATTAATTCCTTTCTTGTTTTATGATGTCTGTAGTTTAAAAAGTATCTAGTTCACATTAGGATCTGTAATTAATCAAAATAAATAACTTTTTTAAAGAAAAAACTCTCTGCAAGATCCATTTATGCCTCTGTATATCATGTTTTATACCTGCAGATGGTTTCAATTTCACAACATGGGTTTTCCTTCTTTCCTTCTTATTCAAAACAATGTATTAAGCCCTTGCTATTTAGTCAGTGCTCTAGGAATATAGCAGAAAAGAATGATAACAAGAATAATATTGTTATTGTTATTATAGTATATGATATTGACAATATATATTTATTATAACAAACATTAACACCTATACAGTACCTGTTATGAACTACATACTGTTCTAAGAGTTTTAGATATATTAGTTCATTTGTCACAACAACCTTAAAAGGAAACATAATAGATACAAGTAAAAAGTACTGAAAGTTTAAGCATCTTGCCCATCATCACTCACGGTCAACTTCATGAGCATGCAACCTCTGTAGTTGCTTTGAAGGACCCTATATTTAGAGGGGCCCACAATTGATTTAATGCTCTACTATTGCTGTCTCAAAATTCTTAATAAATTTTGAATGAGGTGCCCTTCATTTTAATTTTGTATTGGCTCCACAAGTTATGTAGCTGATTCTCCTTGAATTTGAAAATGGGTTGTTGGTTTCTGGTAAACTTGTCATTAATCACTATGCTCTACTACTTCTTCTAAAAAAAAAAAAAAAGATTGATTGATTGAAACAGAGAGAAAACAACACAGAGCATGAGACAGAGAGAACATGAGCAAGGGGTGGGGGAGCACAGAGGCAGAGGGAGAAGTAATCTCCCTGCTGAGTAAGGAGCTCAATGTGGGGCTTGGTCCCAGGACTCCAGGATCATGACCTGAGCTGAAGGCAGGTGCTTAACTGACTGAGCCACCCAGGTATCCCTACTACTTCTTTCTTCAGACAGACAGGGGACTAGTCTCACTTATTTATTCAATAAATATCAATTGCACATCATCCATGTTCCAGACACTATTCTAAACTTTAAGGATACAATGATGAGCAGGATAGGCAATGTTCTCAAAATCATATTTATTTTAGAGGAGATGCAGAAAATAAATAAATAAATGAATAACCAAAAAACATAGGATTGTGATAAATTTTATGAGGTGAATTAAACTAGAGTCATATGATTAAAAGTAGCTCATGGTTGCTGTAGACTGATCAAGAAAGAATGACATTTAAAATAAGATTTTAACAAACAAGACACCTCCTCATGAGAAGATCTGAAGAATGTTTCACTTAGTTTCACATTTATTTGTTCACCTTCAGAAAAATACTTGACAAAAATAAGAGCAAAGACTTCCTAGCCTAGAAAATGGATTATTGTTAGAATATGATTTTCCTCAGTTCACATGCTTTTCCTTTTTTTAATTAAAATTCTTGGCTAATTCATTTTTCAAAATGGAAATTATATCAAAAGATCTCTTGAGAAAGCTTAGTATCTCTTACATTGAAATGCCAAAGGCCTTTGTCAGTGATTTATGTGTCTATAAATTAAACTCGGTATGCTTAGTAAAATCTGGCCATGATACTAATTAATTGCAATGAGAACAAGATAGAAGTGATTAAAATATTGACTCATCAGATCCGGGCTGCTGTGTACTCTACGTGGGGATTGCCACCTGGAGTTGTGCAGTGTGACATCCTAACCAGAAGCTGGCTTGCAGCATGCATTTTCTAAAATCAGTAGAATATAAAACATTATAGTTTACACACTTTATTTTACTGACAAGGAATCTAAGGCACAGTAAGTTCATTTAGATGGTGAAAAGCAGTTCAGGGTTCCTGATTCCTGTTATTTATTTATCTTTAATTAAAGATGGAACATCATGACATATTCTTATTGAAAATAAGGGCCCTGGAGCAAGTCAGGATCATCTGCAGATAATTAGTCCTTCTGAAATACTGATTATGTCCCACTTAATGTATCTTTCCTAGACCACAGTCAGACCCTAATTCCACTTCCACACACAATCCCACACTCACATTTCATTCAGAAAGAAAAGGTTCCTTATTCAATACAAATATTTGATATTTTAGAACTAAAACAAGACCCTGTTAATGAGATCATGTTATTTTTCTTCTTTATATCCCCTGCATGTCCCAGGTATTTCAGTACAGCCTACATTAAATTGCTCTTCACAAAAATAAGATAAAGATATTAATATTCACTTATCTTGCTCAATTAATAAGTTTCTTTCACATATTAAGAAAATGTTCCTCTCATAACAGTGATCAATTGTTTGTAATTAGAATCTACTTTCCTTCATTTATCAAACTCTACATTGTTGAAAATGATAAATAGCCCCCGGACATTTAAGAAAACAAGGGGTACAATCAGAAATATGAAAACTTTGTCTCTTAAGGAATGTGGGGGAGGGGTGCCCACATGTCTCAGTCTGTTAAGTGTCTGCCTTAGGCTCTGGGCAGGGTCTCAGGTCCTGGGATCAGCCCTGCTAGTCGGGCCCCTGCTCAGTGGGGAGTCTGCTCCTCCCTCCTGCTTTCTCTTTCTCACTCTCAAATAAATAAATAATATTTTTTTAACAACAGCAAAAAAAAAGAGTGTGGAGGAAATTATGCTCTTGGATTTCTAAGTATAGTTCATCCCAAGGTATGTTTTCATCTATTTGGAAACTTATTGGCTTTCCCTGACTTCTTTTTAGGTCTATAGTTTTGATAGTGGGTATTCATAGATAGAAAGTCATTTTCTCAAACTCAATAACTTTCTAATAAAATCCGTGAATTTTTGGTTACAGAAAGAAAAGAGAAAAAGGGGGAAAAAGCCCTAGGATGAGGTAGGAGGGGAGCTACTGCCATGGATTTTTAAACCATGGTTTATAAAGACTCGGGGTTCCAGAGAGATCCTTCAGTGGTGGGATGATTGCAGTGGGAGTGGTGGTAAAGAGTAAGGCAAAAATTGGAGATGGGTACCTGGAAGGACACCTAGCTCCTCCTTTTATCAAAGTAGATTCTGCTTATTCTATTAGGATCCTGAAAGAAATGTTCATTAAGAACAATTTTTGATAACCACAAATCTAGCAAACTGCCCTTTTCTAACCAAGTTTTGTTGTTATGAGAGAGATAAATGAATTTTAAACTTGTTCAAAAGACACATACACACATAAACAACAAAAGAAGGTAGAAAGGAAGGAAGGAAGGAAGAAAAGGGGGGAAGGAGGAGAGGGGAGGATAGAGGAAAGGGAAAATGAAGAATTTATTGAAAGTATAGTAGGGTTCCATAGAATTTGAAGGAGAAAACTAACAACCGTGGAGTCGGTAGGGCAAAAACCAGACACTACCTGTATTTATGTGTCTCCAATTCAATAATTTAAGTCAGATTATCTATCCACTGTGGAGCAGTTAACCATGTGGCATGAAATAATTGCTGAGGGCTGAATTCTTTGGACAAGCATAGCTCCTAAAAGAAAAGTGAGCTAGGCAGACATTCCACCTTCAATCCCAGCACCTGGCTTGTTAACGAGTAGGACACCAATCATTATCACATCCTTGAATATGAGCCCAAAGATCATTGCCATGGGTTGATCTGCATCTTGCCAAAATATTTATATTGAATTACTAACTTCAACTGAGGTCCCCAGCACCTCCGAATGTAATCTTATTTGAAAATGGAGTCTTTACAAAAGTAATCAAGTTAAAATGATGCCTTTAGTATGAATCCTAATCCAATATGACTGGTGTTTTCATTAAAAGGAGAAATTTGGAATAGATATGCACAGAGAGAAGAAAATGAGAAGAAACGGGATGGACATGATGTGACATGAAGGCAGCCATCTCCACGCCAAGGACAGAGACCTAGAACAGATCCTTCCCTCACAGCGTGCAGAAGCAACTAATCCCTCCAACCTCTCATTTTTGGACTTTTGTGCTACAGAACAGTGAGACAATTAATTTCTGTTGCTTAAACCAGCCAGTTTGTTGTACTTTGTTATGGCAGCGCTAGAAAATTAATATGATCATTTTAAGAGACCGTCTTTCTTTCTTCAGGTTACGTAAGTTCATCTCAAAGAAACAGCATGAAGAGTCAGGCTGCTTAAGTTCCTGTGTGATTTCAGAAAGCCACTTGAACTTTCTGGGTGCCACTTGCTTCATCTTTAGAGGACCCATGATGCCCCAGCGCCCTACAATTTGGTTATGAGGTTTTGAGAATGAATGAAGGCATTGTGTTAGAGAATTCTCTATAGAATATAAAGCCATCTGACAGGAATTCCTTTTTCTTCTGTGAAAAAGTATACAACATTACGTCTACTTCTAGCAGTCTAATACGACTATATTCATCAGATAATGGGAAAATTTATAATGAAGTCTTTTTAAGCATTATTGCTTTCACAACTATGCATTTAAAAAGTGGAAGGAGGGGCGCCTGGGTGGCTCAGTGGGTTAAGCCTCTGCCTTCGGCTCAGGTCATGATCTCGGGGTCCTGGGATTGCGCCCCGCATCGCATCGGGCTCTCTGCTCAGCAGGGAGCCTGCTTCCTCCTCTCTCTCTCTGCCTGCCACTCTGCCTACTTGTGATCTCTTTCTGTCAAATAAATAAATAAAATCTTAAGAAAAAATAAAAAGTGGAAGGAAATAGGGTATTTTCGATTCACAGTAGCGAGACAGCCTAAGTCCATAGCACCAACTGTTTCAATTTTGTCATTTTCTTCAGCTCCCTTATGTTTTCTTTCCTTCTTATTTCTCACAGTCTTTCCATTTAACCTGCTGAGAATTGAAGAAATCCAGAGATCAATCAGAATCTTTTTTAACGTTTAAAAAACTTGCATGTATCCTCTTATATTACCTTGTGTCAAAATATAACACTCAAGACAGAAATATCACTCCACATTAACTCTAGCTTGGAGCTGTTTATGGTAACATTGTGAACACCAGAGCTTGGATTTCATAAAGCTGGTATGTGTATACATGCTCCCACTCTCACCGGTCATGTACTTGATCTAATTTAACTGCTCTTAGTAACCAGTGACAAGCTTTTATTGGTGTAATACTAGGTCGGAAGTCATCTCATTTCTGTGCTGGATGAAGACTCAATTACAGAGTTTGTTACATTTGACATTATGGAACTAGCTTGAGAGTTTTTTTTTTTTTAATGTGTCTTTCAGTTGACATGGTACTATTTATTTATTTATTTATTTATTATTTCTTTTCAGCGTAACAGAATTCATTGTTTTTGCACCACACCCAGTGCTCCATGCAATGCGTGCCCTCCTTAATACCCACCACCTGGCTCCCCTAACCTCCTGCCCCCGCCCCTTAGCCTGAGAGATTTTTGTGGCTGATTGCCTTGTGGCCACTCCCTTGAAATCCACAGTGAAACTTGATCTTGGAAAGCTGGCTTTCTACTTCATCTTTGCAAAGCCTCAGATAAATAAAATCTAGGAAGTTAAATTGAACTTAGATTAAGCTGTTCCATAAATTGAACTCAAGAAGATTCCAAGTAATGGCATTCTAGTATCATTTCTAATAGGTATTTAACCAATCTTTGTACATGAGAGCTTCATGCTCAAATTTGACTGTTTCTGAAATTATGACAAATTTTGCCCTTTGTTCCATATATTAGGAAGCTCAGTTATTTTGTTTTCTTCCTCCTTTTTTCTCCTCTTTTCTATTCAAATCAATGTATATAATTCCTTTTTGTTTTACTTTTGAAAATTATTGGTTCTTTCTGTTCTCAGTGCCTTTCCATAATGAGGTCACCAGGGTTAACAAAATACTGCTTAATGTATCCATTAGTCTTGTCTTGTCATCATCTCATCAATTTCCATTTTTATCTCTATATATCTACCAGAGCTGTTTTTCTGAAATGAAAATATGATCTATTACCCCATTCTCCTGCTGGTGAACATTTAAGTTATTCTAAATTTTCAATATTGCAAACTGTGTTGGAAGTAACAGGCCTATATATGAATATGTGAGTAATTTTGCAGGTTAACAACGTAAAAAGTGAGATAACTGGATATGGGGACACATATACTATTGATACATACTGCAAAAATCATTTTAAAGATGATATTCTTTATATTCCAGCCAATAATATCTATTTCTCCTCACACTTACCTTCAGAGGGTATTATCAGTCATTATAATCTTCCTAATCTTAGGGGAAAAAGTCCTAACTTCTTTTTTTTTCCCACTTATAAGTGTGTTGAGCATCTTTTCACATGTCTTTATTACTTTATTGTGTTTCTTTTTTCTGAAGTTTGCCTATTTATATGTTTTGCTGCCCCGGTTGGCTTAGTCAAACTAAATGTCTAGTTGTAATTATCCCTTTTTAACAACTACATAATATTTCAAAAAAAGTATATTTCATGATTTATGCAGTGGTTGCCATGTTAGTAGATTCTCAGAATGGTTCTAGTCTTTTGCTATTATGACTAATGTTACATTAAATGTCCTCATAAATAGATCCTTACCAAGAGATATTTATGGTGCTTTAGCAGAAATTTCTAAAGGTAGTATTGCTGGACCAAAATACTCACATATTTGTATACTTTTTTATTTTAATAAATACTGACAGCTAACTTTTCTTTAAAAATTATTTGTACTTGCATACACCATTGGTATGAGAACATGCCAAGCCAAGATTCTCGCCAGCCTGTTGTTATCAGATTTGGACTAGGCATGCATGCCCTGGAGTTAGAATGTCTTGGAACAAAGCTCATTTCCACTATTTACTATTTACTTCTGTATTTTTTGATCAGTGTTAAACGAACAAGCTAGATACTCATACATTCCCTAAGAGGTAGAATTGTATCTATTTTTCTCTTCATTGTATTTTCTGTGCCCAGAAAGCTATGTCTTGAACATAATGTCCCAGCGCGATGGTGTTTTTATTTTCAGTATTAGGAACTTCCTCCGCATCAATGATATTAAACATTC
>PISX010017936.1:0-42060 GCA_004024625.1 Mellivora capensis | reverse complement strand
AAGCCCAATTTCATTTATTGTGGGAAATCCTTCTTATATTAAAAATTGATTTTATCGATAAAGTGGCTATTTTAGATATGAATGTGATATAAATTGGGTAGTTCTTAAAAATATTCTGTTTGAAGAATATGGATTTGAAGAATGGATGAAGAAGACGTGGTATATATACACGATGGAATACTATGCAGCCATCAAAAAGAAAGAAATCTCGCCATTTGCAATGACATGGATGGAACTAGAGGGTGTTATGCTAAGTGAAATAAGTAAATCAGAGAACAATTGTCATATGATCTCTCTGATATGAGGAATTTGAGAAGCGGGGCGGGGGTGGGTGTCATGGGGGAAAGGGAGAGAAAAAATAAAACAAGATGGGACCAGGGAGGGAGACAAACCATAAGAGACTCTTAATCTCATGAAACAAGCTGAGGGTTGCTGGAGCGTTGAGGAGGGAGGGATAGGGTGGTTGGGTTATGGACATTGGTGAGGGTGTGTGATATGGTGAGTGCTGTGAATTGTGTAGGACTGATGAGTCACAGATCTGTACCTCTGAAGCAAATAATACATTATATGTTAATAAAAAATATCCTGTTTGAATGATAGCTTATGATATCTGAATGATAGCTCATTTATTCACTTGTCATCCTCTTAGAAATATTGTCTTTTTTTCCCAGTACGAAAAGATAGTTTACATATATTTAGTAAGGTTTCATAAATTATTGAAAGTAGATGGAAGAAATGATGCCTTTGGAAGCAAGGATATTGTTGCATTTTGTGTTTTCATTTTTAACTTATTCCTCTGTATGTAAGTAAAATTTTGAATAGTCATAAACTTCAGGCACCTACAAAACTCCTAGAAAGAGAATCAGAGGTGCAAATAAAATTTTAGTCTATATCTTGCCTTGTGGATGATGTAAATAATAATCTATTCATGAAAAAATTCATGAATTTTTTTTACACATTAATTATTCATTTCTTAAGAAAATAGTGTAGTCAAAGAATTAAAGTGTCCAATGATCTATGTTAGGCTTTGACAATCCAGCACCAAGATCATTTTAGGCTGGAATTCATATGCAAACATGGGCCTGACTCAATGGTGAGGGGAGTTTTGTATTAGACACTGCCCTGATTAGACAACAGTGGGGATCACCAGTGATTTAAGACCTGTGTTCCTGTCTTGGTTCTGAAATTGAAGCTCACTCCTAACACCTTTCTGCATTTTTCCTATCCTAGTAATATTTATCTAGTGTTTTGGTTCTTTTGTGCAGACTATCACTCATGCTAACTTTGGCCAAACTTACAAATATCTCATTCTTATCTTCTGTCTCTCCTTTCTCCAACTAGATTGTGGTACAGTTTGACCAGCCAGTTCAACATTCAAAGGTATGATGACCTAATTCTCACTTTAGTCAAATAGATATATTTCTCTGGATCCCCTCAGAGTACTGGGATTTTGCCTTGATCATTCTTAGTTTTTGTCTAGGAAATAAATCCCATCTCAAAGTCTTGATATCTGCTTGCATTTTGCTCAAAATATAGATTCCTCTGGTTCCTCTGTTACCAAAATTCATTTACACATGGGGAGATTTGATTTGATTTCTAGTTGAGCTGCTGCAAGTCTTAGCCCTCAATTTCCTTTGAACATTTCTGCTGTAACACTTGGATCCAGTCCTTCCTGTCAAAACTTCACTGTCCATGAGACTTCCCACTTGGTGGCTGCCTTTCTAGCTCTTACCTCCTAACCCTGTATTGATAAGGAATTGTGATTTATCAACACCAATTCTTTCCCCTTGGTTTTCAATTTTCCTTACATAGATGCCCAAAGGAACAGGAAAGGGTTTTTAAAACTAGTGGCTGAATTGTGGTTGGAATTTCATTGTGTCCAATGTTGTAAGATATGGGTTTCAGTGTTTGGGAATTTAGGGGTCAGTAAATACCTCAAGTTAAAAAAAAACAAACTTTTTTTTTTTTTGATCTTGCTTTTTAAAAAACATTGAGGTACAACTGATATATAATATTAGTTTTAGTTATGAGACATAATGATGCAATATTTACATATATTGTAAAATGATCATCCCAGTAAGGGGTAAACATCCATCATCACATATAGTTCAGATTTCTTTTTCTTGAGATGAGAACTTTTAAGGCCTACTCTCTTAGGAACTTTCAAATATGCAATACATTGTCTTTATCCATTCATCAGTCAATGGACATTTGGGCTCTTTCCATATTTTGACTATTGTTGATAGTGCTGCTATAAACATTGGGGTGCATGGATGCCTTCAAATTAGTATTTTTGTATCCTTTGGGTAAATACTTATTATTGAAATTGCTGGGTCATAAGGTAGTTCTATTTTTAGCTTTTTGAGGAACCTCCATACTGTTTTCCAGAGTGGCTTCACCAGTTTGTATTCTCCTCAAAAATGTAAGAGGGTACCCTTTCGTCCACATCCTCACCAACACTGGTTGTTTCTTGTGTTGCTGATTTTAACCATTATGACTGGTGTGAGGTGATGTCTCATTGTAGTTTTGATTTGTATTTCCTGATGATGAGTGATGTTGAGCTTCTTTTCATGTGTCTTTTGGCCATCTGTGTGTCTCCTTTGGAAAAATGTCTGATTATGTCTTCTGCCCATTTTTAAATTGAATTATTTGTTTTTTAAGTGTTGAGCTTTATAAGTTCTTTATATATTTTAGATACTAACCCTTTATCAAATCTGTCATTTGCAAATATTTTCTCCTGTTCCATAGGTTGCCTTTTAAGTTTGTTGATTGTTTCTTTTGCCGTGTAGATGTGGCATATATATATATATATATATACACATATGTGTATATATATATATATATCATATCATATCCATATATGATATATACAAACACACACACACACAATGGAATGTTACTCAGCCCTGAGCTCAGGTCATGATCTCAGGGTCATGAGATAGAGCTCTGTGCTGGGCTCTGTGGTCAGTGGGGAGTCTGCTTGAGACTCTCTCACCCTCTCCCTCTGCTCCTCAACCCACTTGCACTCTGTCTCTCTCTAACTAGAACAAACAAACAAACAAATAAAATATTTTTAAAAAGAATAAAACCTTGCCATTTGCAATGACATGGGTGGAACTAGAGCATATTATGCTAAGTGAAATAAGTCAGTCAGAGAAAGACAAATACCATATGATTTCATGCATATGTAAAATTTAGGAAACACAACAGATGATGATGGGGAAAGAAGAGAGAGAGAGAGGAAAACCAAGAAAAAGACTCTTTTTACCGTAGACAATAAACTGACGGTTATCAGAGGGGGAGTGGATTATATAGGTGATGGGGACTAAGGAGCGAACTTGTGATGAGCATCGGGTGTTATATGTAAGTGTTGAACCACTAAATTGCACACCTGAAACTACTATTATACCACATGTTAATTAACTGGAATTTAAATAAAAATATACAATACAGTATTATTTTTTGTTATGTATTTTTAAATTTAGCTTACTTTTTTCATTTTTCCAAGATTCATTGTTTATGCACCACACCCAGTGCTCCACGCAATACATATTATTAACTATAGTCACCATGCTGTATGTTAAGTCCTCATGACTTACCTAATTTATAAATGGAAATTTGCACCGTGTTACCCTTTTCCTCCATTTTGCCTATCCCAGCTCCTGCCTTTGGCAACACCCAATTTGTTCTCTGTACCTGTCCATTCATGTTGTTTTTAGATTCCACATATAAGTGAGATCATGCAGTATTTAACCTTCTCTGACTTATTTCACTTAGTGTAATGTTCTCAAGGTCCTCCACGTTGTTGCAAATGGCAAGATTTTCTTCTTTTTTTTTAATGGCTGAATGATACTCCATTGTGTATATATATGCCACATTTTCCTTATGCATTCATCATGAATGGACATTGAGGTTCCTTCCATGTCTTGGCTATTGTAAATAAAGCTGCAATGAATATGGGAGTGCAGATATCCTTTTAGGTTAGTGTTTTCATTTCCCTTGGGTAAATACCTAGAAATGGAATTACCAGATCTCTAGTAGTTCTATTTCCAATTTCTTGAGGAATTTTTCATATTGTTTTTCATAGTGACTATATCAACTTACATTCCCACCAATACTATGTGAGGATTCCCTTTTCTCCACATCCTCACCAACACTTGTTACGTCTTGTCTTTTTGGTAATAGAAATCCTAACAGTGCAAGGTTATATTTTAATTGTGGTTTTGATTTTAATTTCCCTCATAATTGGTGATGTTTAGCACCTTTTTATGTACTTCTTGGCCATTTGTATGTATTTGAAAAAATGTCTATTTAGATCCTCTGTCCATTTTAAAATTAGACTTTTTTTGGCTGCTGAGTTATACATATTCTTTATATCTTTTGAATATTAATTCCTTATTGGTGTATGATTTACAAATATTTTCTCTCAGTCTGTAGTTTGCCTATTCTTTTTGTTATGGTTTCTCTTACTGTGCAAAATTTTTTAGTTTGATGTGGTCCTGCTATCCTTTTTTATTAAGTATATGAACTTATTATATAATAGCTAATAATTTCAAATAATGATATTTTTTTCTTTAGAGCCCTTATTGTTATTTGGTATGAACCTCTAAATCTTAATCACTACTAGTGGTGAGGGAAATCAAGTCAATAATAATCATATTTAGAGAAATACTCATAGAATGCATATGAGCCAATATATATGAACCATACCATCAATTTAGCAGTAAATTATGATTGTTATTTTTTAAGTTGTGTGTGTGTTAACCTGAACTTTGGGGGAATAATATTTTCTTTGGTTTGCTTTGAAACCAAGAAATGACTCTTTTCCCATTGACTTTCCTGAACCTACCAATATTTATTATCCTGTACCTGTCCTCCCCTTTTCCTAATTAAATGGTGATATAATTTGATAAGACAGTAAAAAATTCAAAGTGCTAAATGGAGGCCTTTCATCCCCTGGGAGAGCTGTAAAGCAAGGATGGAAGAAAAGAGAAGAAATGGTGATAAATACAGTTATTGGGACTTAAAGAGATACTGCAGTGAAGGAGGGTAGAAAGAAATGTGATGTGAAGCACAAATGATGATAAACATTTTAACAGACTGGGGATGTACATTAGGGCATTCAAAGAACTTAGGGCAGCAGAGCCTCTGACTGGAACAACATCATTACTGAGGATGGAACTGGAAAAGAGTGATGCCTGCTACTCTCCCTCTCTCTGTTCCTTAATTTTCCTTTTAACCTTTGAATTTTTTTGTGGTTTCTCTTACCTCTACATATACTATTTTATTATAGTTTCAAGATGTTTGAAATCAACTTAGAAGAAGATGGACTTCAAAGTCTAAATAATTAAGTATGGAATTAATGCAGAAAATGTTAAAGTTATGTGCCTTATGGCAACTTAGAAATATAATTTCAAATCGATCCCCTGATAATAGCTGATTCTGCATCAAGATCTGTAAACCAGAAGAAAAATAGATTTAATAAAAAATAAATTATTTTGTAATGACAATGATTTTGGTTTGGCTGATTTTAACTTCTTAGCAATTGGAAAGCAGAGGTGCCTGGGTTGCTCAGTGGGTTATGCCTCTGCCTTTGGCTCAGGTCATGATCTCAGGATCCTAGGATGGAGCCATGCATCAGGCTCTCGCTCAGCTCAGCAGGGAGCCTCCCCTCCCCCTCACCCCTGCCTCTCTCTGCCTGCCTCTCTGCCTACTTGTGATTCTCTCTCTGTCAAATAAAGAAATAAAATCTTAGAAAAAAAAAGGAATTTGAAAGCGATTCTTGTCTTTTGACACAGCAAGAATTAATGCCGACGAATGGGACCTGTTGCAAGATAAGGAAGTGTCATCCATTAATTGTAACAGGAAAACTATACTCATTTGTTTGCTTGCGATCTTACAGTCACTTTTATGTGGAGAATTAATTGAATGCATGAAACACTTTAAACTGAAATCAAAAGAAGGGCCATCTGTACCCCAATGTATATATCAGTAATGGCCATGGTCGCCAAACTGTAGAAAGAACCAAAATGCCCTTCAATGGACAAATGGATAAGGAAGAAAGATGTGGTCCATATACACTATGGAGTATTATGCCTCCATCAGAAAGGATGAGTACCCAACTTTTGTAGCAACATGGACGGGACTGGAAGAGAAATGCTGAGTGAAATAAGTCAAGCAGAGAGAGTCAATTATCATGTGGTTTCACTTATTTGTGGAGCATAACAAATAACATGGAGGACATGGGGAGATGGAGAGGAGAAGGGAGTTGAGGGAAATTGGAGGGGAGATGAACCATGAGAGACTCTGGACTCTGAAAAACAACCTGAGGGGCTTTGAAGGGGTGGGGGGTGGGAGCTTAGGGGAGCCTGGTGGTGGGTATTAGGGAGGGCATGTATTGCCTGGTGCACTGGGTGTGGTGCAAAAACAATGAATAGTGTTACACTAAAAAGAAATAAAAAATTTTTATTAAAAAAAAAGAAATCAAAATGAACATTTCCTTGCTCACCCTTGAGTAGGAATTCCTTGAGTGACATGACAAAGTAGCTTCTTTCCTACATACAGATTGGTTAAGCAATTGGACAATTTTCACTGCTTATTTTGTGTATTAAGGCATAGGTTAGGCAAAAGTTCACTGAAGCTATTGATTCATCTGCATATGAAATGTCAAGTGTTATCCAGGAGAAAGTGCTACATGTTCCACAGCATTGCAAGTTTGCCTAATAGCCGAGAGAGTGCAAAATTTACCATTTACTTGTTAAATCTTGTTGCAATATTTTCACTTTTATACACTTTACAAGTCAATTGAAATAAAAGCTGCAGGAGTTTTAGGCAGTTAAAAATATAACTACACTTTGCTTTTTAAATATTATCATAGAATAGCAAAATGTTATAGTCTGCAAGTCACTAAAGACAGAGATGAAGTTCCAGATGGTAACTTTCTAATCAATTTTTATTTATAACTACTGTAAAATGGTGCCTTCACAAGAAAAGGGTACAATCCGCCATTGGGTGGCATCTAATGTTTTGTGTGATGCCTATAATATCCGAGAGTTCTCAAAAGAAACCAGATTAAGTCAACAAATTGGAAATGAGCATGTTGCTACCTGCATGCTATCCTCAGAATTTCAATCAAAATGTAGTTGAAAATATTAAGAAAGGATTCTTGTGAGAGGTATAGAAATGAGTTAGAAATATTAGCATGGTATGGGTTTGCATAAAGGGGCTATTTTAACAATTCTTATAATAAACATATTTTACATCAAAACCATGGGTGTGCATGGGCATAGGTCTGAGAGTTTCCTTGCCCTCTGAACATTATGTTAAGTGCTGTTTTTCAAAGTACTCCTCCTTCCAGAAAATACATTAAAGCAAATAGGCAAATATTGGGAATATCTCTATTTATTATATTGGACAATAAGGAAAAATATTTCATAACTGCATTTTTTTAAATTTTAAGAAGATTTATTTTTTTTTTATTTGAGAGAGAGAAGGAGGGAGAGGCAGAGGCAGAGAGAGAAGGGAAACTAAAGCAGACTTGGTGCTGAGTACAGAGCCCAAGCTGGGGCTCCATCTCAGGACCCTGAGATCAGGACCTGAGCTGAAACCAAGAGTTGGTTACTCAATCCACAGGACCACCCAGGCGCCTCTACTGAATTTTTATATAAATTTTGAAGCTGCTGCTTCTCAAACTTAGTTGAGTTATAGGTCAAAGAAAATGTTGACTTTATTCATTTCTACACTTCTCTGTGTTTCATAGCCTAATAGGTTTTATGATGTTCTTTAAAAATATTTGCAGTCATTACCTGGAAAATATAAATGTTTTGAAATGTGCCATCAAACAAATATATTATTTTCTGTATTTTGTTAGTCAGAATGAAGAAACAGTTTGAACACTGCAGGCAAGATTCTTTAAAAAGAGATTTATTCCTTCTTAATAGCATCATCTCTATGTAACACAAAGTTTAAAACTTTTAAAGTTTTGTACACTTGTATCATTTTGGGTGCCTATTTCTTCCACATCTTCGTTGACTGTCTCCTATCCCTATCCCTTGGTTGCCCTGTTCTGGTGCTCCTCCCATCTATCTCTTAAGATATTGGTTCTGCCAGTTAAGCACACAGGTTGGTCTTGACCATGCAGCTGACTAATTGAAACACTCAAAACCATATTTGATGCCTTTAGTCACATACATGTAGTGTCATATCCAGAATTCAAATAACTTGAAACCCACAGTAGATGTCCACCTTTTTCATTTGTGTTTGTAACCCTCTTCCTCACCCCCAGAATTAGGAATTCTATCCAGAAATGGCTTTTCAGTTATAGAAATTATCATATAAATTGCTTAGAAAGAAAAATATCATTCCATATAAAAAACTCATTTGTTAAGACCCCTGCTAATGCATGTTGTTTCTTTGCACAAATTAAAACTCTCTCCTCCCCACACAAATGCACATACCTCTCCCTGAGTAGATATGGCTCAGCTGTTGCCCAATTTTGTTTTAAAGAGAGACACACCAGATTTCTGCTGCAATGTGTTCCTGAGTCAGGCCCCCTTCTGCAGCAACCAGCATGTTCCGTTTTATGTAAACTGCAAGCTCCACATTAAGAGATGTAGGGACCATTTATAAAGGAAATATGTGATGAATGGATTGGAATCTGGGGCAAACCTGCCTTTACAAAACACAGTGCTGAATGTTTACATTACATTGTATAGGTTTAATTTTGATATTAATAATACATACTTATTGTAGTAGACTTTGAACAGGTGGCAAGAGGAAGGAAAAATCCCTTATTTCCCAGAGTTAGTCATTGTTAATATGAGCTTTGTAGATTTTTACTGAAAAAGAAAGAATAAACATTGTTGAAGTTACTCAACACTTGTGTATATTGTAACAATAATTTTTAATGATTTTATAATGTTTCAGAATGGATGTACCACACTTTACTAACTTCCAGTTGTGTAACAAATGAATAATCTAAGTAAAATATTATTCTATGACTTGAATTTCTGATGTTACACATCTGAATAATGAATCCTTTGCCTCTCTATGACATACAAATTTCTATCCAGTGTAAAGTAGAGGCCCCGCTAGGGAACAATTTTTTTCTGTTAACAATGCACTATTATTGCTGTTGTAATTATAAATGCATTGCTACTGGAGAAAATTATTTTATTATGAATTTCAGTGTCTAATCCCAAGGATTAGTTTTTATCCTCCATACTACAGTTTTAATAATATAATATATCAAGGTTTATTTACTGTTTTACACAGAGTCACAGATTTGTTTATTCAGAGAATTTCAAGCAACCAGACTGCAAAACTGAGAATAACTTGCAAATTTGATTAATTTTCTTATCTCAGCTGGGCTCAACTTTAAGAGCATGAATACTGACACACAAAACATTCTTTCTATTGCAAATATTCTAACTTGGAAAATAGAAGAATATTATTGTCAGTGATACTGTTTATTTTACTGATCTTTTGTTTGAAAAGATTCCTTAACTGAAGAAATTATTTATACCACTGTTTTCCTGCTTGCATTCATAGCACACAAAAACATTGAGTTGCCTAAACAAAGAAGTTGTCTGACTTTTTTTCCTGCTAACTGGGATTGCAAAAGATGTTTTCAATCCATTTGGACAAAGATTTTTTTTTTTTAAACAAGTGGTTCCCTCTTTTATCATCTGTTAATTCTTCTCTCCACATCCTGGGTTCAGTGGCTATATTCAGTGAAAATTCTATTAGCTGTAACTCACTGGTATCATTAATCAGATAGTATCTTTCTAATAGCCAGCCAGGATTTCTCAGAGGAAGCTGGAATAATTTTCAAGGATGTAAAGAAGTATAAAGTGACTGATATTCTTAGATAAAACTCAGTTTGCTCATGGTACTCTGGACACAAGGAACATAGGGTCAGTCCTTCTCTGGCATGGTGACTGTTAAGGATGCAGGTACCCAGGAAGCTAAGACAACTGGACTTGACCATGAGGTGTCCCGCCTTCTTAAAAGAGCCACACTTCGGCTACCAACTGTCAGTCAGTGCCCTGTGCTCACTGAGGCCTAGTCATTTCTCTTCAAAATGCAGCAGTCCCAGGAATGTCAAAATATAACCTCTTCCCTGTTTTATGGGGAAGCATTTTGTTTCTGCTCCTAGGGAGCAGGTAAGAGTGTGAGCATACACACAACTGCTTTTCTGAGAAAAGTATCTCCTTTCAGATATTCCTGTTGTTCACCTCCACTGAGGTGGGGGAGAATCCTGCCCACATACCTGGATTCTCAATTGTGTGTGACCCACTTCTGTTACACAATCAATTGAGGCAATGTTTTATTTAAAACAAACAGCCTAAAAAAAGAAATAAAAAAATAAAGAAAGAAACAGCCTAAAGATGATGCTTTCTCCTTCTCTTAATTCAAATCCCCATGAAGCTTGATAACCAGACCACACAACTGGACAATCCCTTTATGCCCCTTGTCCATGCTTCCCAACACAATGTCCTAGGATGTTACTAAAAAACCATTGGTGAGAAGGTCAAATGCCTGCATTTCAATTAAAATTACCGTTGACCATGTATCATTTGTTACTTTGTCCCCAGTGATTAATGGCATTCCCCAAGTGGGGGAGGGGTAAGAAAAGTAGTTTCTTATTCTACATTGATATATTTTCTAGTGTTAGATAATGATGTATTTCCTCTTTCCCTTGATTGTTAGGTTACTCAGGTAAGCTATAGTCTCCCTTTCTGTTGTTTTATTCAGCTATAGCATATGGGTCAAATAAATGTTTGTATCTGATTTTCTATTGTGTGCTGACTCGACTTTTTTTTGCAATTAATAAGTTTTCTCCCACACTTTTCTCCTGCTTTTCACAATTTTGTTGATTAAATTTAATTGTGACAGGACCACATGGGAATTTTTTGTGGAATGGAAGTGGTCTGTATCTTGATATAGTGGTTATGTTGGTGTATACATTTGTCACAATTCACCAAGTTGTACCCCTTTAAGAATAGGTGTTGTTTATGATATCTAAATTACACCTCAATAAAAGTGATTTTTTAGGGGCTCCTGGGTGGCTCAGGGGGTTAAAGCCTCTGCCTTCAGCTCAGGTCATGGTCCCGGGGTCCTGGGATCGAGCCCCACATCGGGCTCTCTGCTCAGCGGGGAGCCTGCTTCCTCCTCTCTCTCTCTGCCTGCCTCTCTGCCTACTTGTGATCTCTGCCTGTCAAATAAATAAACAAAATCTTTTAAAAAGTGATTTTTTAAAAAAATGAATGTACAGAATAAAAATTCATATATTGACTGCAGTTTCTGTTTGCAAACTAAAATATCATTATTGATCTTTACATGAAAGAAGCATATTATTTCAAAATATAATTAAAAGTTTCCTTGAGAAACCTTACAGTATTCACGTTAAAGATGGCCACTCTGGTTAGTAGTAACTGTAAGAAACTGAGTCATATGAAATAGAGATAAGCCTCAGAAAATTAACTAAAAGAAAATAAAAAAAATTATAAAAAAAAGACATAAAAAAAAGAAATTGTAACATAATAAAAGAAAAAAAAAAAGAAAATTAACTAAAAGTATGACTTTGGGAAGTGTCTCCTCTTGTTGTAAAATTGGACCCAGTGGTTTTTCTCTCATTAAGATTGAGATAAAATTTTGTGTTTCTATGAGAATCCTATAGTCAATGCATGGTAAATACACATTTATATATGTATTTTTCTACTGGATTAACAGAGGATGAAACAACAGTTTACATAATCTCACAACCTTGTACAAGTCCACATATATTACAATATAATACTCATGATTTCACAGAACACAGGACATAAAATAGTTCAGCAGCCATACCAGCTGCGGCAATTCTCCAGGTACATTACCAAAAACCTGTAAGAAGCATTCTTTGGGGTCTAATGCTAAGGTATAGAGACAGGATTCTGTTTTTTTTTGTGACAAGAACTCTAAAATTTGTTGAGTATGGTTTAAGTGGCCTCACCATACTCACCCCCAAAAGTAACTATGTGAGGTGATATATACATTAATTCACTTGATTATGGTAAATATTTTATAATGTATATGTATATGAAATTATCATTGTACACTTTAAATAGATACCATTATATTTGTCAATTATACCTCAATGAAGCTGGAAAAAAAGAAATTCAGGATAGGAGCTGTAACAGTTCTGGGTCCCTCTCCCATAGGACACTTAGACCAAGTCAAGAAGAACAAGGTAGTTAACTACCACATGTAGGACATCCTTCATTAGGAAGAGCTGGAAGAGACTGAGAAATGTGACAAACAGAATGCTTCTCAAAATCAAATTAGATACTTTTTTAACAACTGGAAGCAAAAGCCATAGATAAATCAAACCAGCTACAAATGATAACCTAAAATGATAATGGAAGTATCAGCAAAAGAGTAAATCATTTAAGCAAGAAAATGAGCTAACTGAAGGCAATTTTAGTACTTTGAGTCTGAGTAAAGGAGACAGAGAGAGAAAAGTACAATGTCACAACACACAAAGAGTGTCTCAACAATAAAGCAGAGGACACAGTATAAATGTTACAGGAGAATGAGGGATACAAGCACACATGCACACACACCCCACACTTATTGCCCCTCCAAGAGTCTTATACTTTTCTTGAAAGAAAGCTTTCAAAATACTATGGAAGCATGAATCAGATATAAAGGTATTTGTAGGTGAAGAAGTGGGGGTGGGGAATTTGCTACACTTTTGAGAAATGGGACAATGTGATATTAGCTAGAGAGGGTAACAGACTTAGGGAAATATTTTTAGGGGATGCAGACTCGAACGGTTTTGTGATCTGATTGAAGAAAACAGCAAACAGAGAAGATTGAGGATGAAGAAAGGGTGTGAAGTTATCATTTGGGAAAGTAAGAAAATAAATGGATATTAAAGGAGAAATGGAGGATGAAGTTTGATATATTCATATCATGTGGCTATTCAGAGGACATTTTAAATAGGCCAGTTATAGAGATTGTGTATTGGCTCAAGAAAGTGTGAAGCGTGTTAGAGAGTGGAGTCACATAGAGATATGAATTTGGGAAGAAAGGACAGAGGGAGGGTATAAGTGTATATGTACATATACATTTTGTCCTAGTATATTTGGAAGCCAGGAACAAAAGAGGCAGGAGGCTGGGGGATGGTGAGGACAGGATAAACATGTGCCATTAGTAAGTAGGTAGGCTGAGTTATGTAACCAAAATATTATTAGTCTTTAACAAAGTCCGAAGTCCTAGTGGGACAGTTGGTTTGATGCTATAAGTCAAGAGTCAAATTGCTAAATGGTAAGGCAGACAGACAAAGAGAATGGCCGGTGGAAAACCTACATTAATATTAATAGCCAACACTTTTTGAGCATTTTACTAAGTGAAAGGTACTCTTCTAAGTGAACTGCATGGTTTAACTTATTTATTATTCATACGTGGTAAGAGCTGTTAATATCTCCATTTTGTCAGGGGCACAGAGAATCTAAGTAATTTGGCCAAGATTTCGGAGCTTATAAATGGCAAAGCCAGGCGTAGAACCCAGACTTCTGATGCTAGAGGTCATGCTTTCAACTCCATCACTATTCTGCCTCCCATTTTAATGAAATAGATGAATGGTAAGTGATAGCATTTTACTTTTTCTTAGGCAGCATTTCAAGGGAAGTTTCAGGCTTGCAAGAAAACAGATGCTGGCCATTTCCCTTTCATCCCCCAGAGCAGTCCTCTGCTTTTTTGTAAAGTAGTGACATCCACTCATGTTCCATTCTGCCTCCATGAGCCCATGGTCACATTTTTTGCCTTGTGCTAGCCAGGGCTAGGGTTAGTCCCACTAATTTTCTTTTTTAAATAAATATCCTGTGTCTTCCTAGAATATTATAAGATTAGAAAAGTCATTGAAGATGATGGAAATTGTTTCTGTTATGTATTACTATGCAAATGATGATCTCAAATGTTAGTGTCATAAAATGACAGACATTTATTATTTGTTATGATTATGCAATCTTGAAAATGATTGGCTTCCCTTAAGCAGTAGATAGTAAGAGTTACTAATATTTGCCATTATCATCACCATCAGCAGCATCATGATATAAATGATCCACAACCAGGTATGAAAGAACCTATATTCCTTCCCTTCTTGGCACCCTAATACCCTTGAGTCAGGAGTGTAGGACTGTGGGAAATCTCAGAGGCTGTGCTTTCTAAGTAAAACCAGGAATGTTTTGAGGAACTCAGTCAATATGATATTGTAGAAAGTTTTTGACCAAATATAAAAAGACTTGATGCCCAGTGTGGGTCTACCACTTGATAACTATGCTAATTTGGGCAAATCCAAATCACCTGTATTCTCTGATTATTAAATTCTTCACATAGTCAGTGGGTGGGGGTTACTTATCTCACTAGCTTATTACAGTGTGGCTGTGATACTCAGATTGATGGTATGTGTAAGGTTGTTTAAAAAGTGTAAAGTGCCAAACCAAAATACTTAGTATGTGCTGTAACCTTTCCTACTATGGTACTATTTCAAAAGCTTTACACAGGGGCGCCTGGGTGGCTCAGTGGGTTAAGCCTCTGCCTTCGGCTCAGGTCATGATCTCAGGGTCCTGGGATCGAGCCCCGCATCAGGCTCTCTGCTCAGCAGGGAGCCTGCTTCCTCCTCTCTCTCTTCCTGCCTCTCTGCCTACTTGTGATCTCTGTCTGTCAAATAAATAAATAAAATCTTAAAAAAAAAAAAAGCTTTACACGTATTAAGTCATCTGCAGGGTCATTGCTATTATTGCCCCTCCCCCTCAACTTTACTTTTGGAGACTGAAGCACAGAGAGGGCTAGGAAACTACCCAAAGCCAGGTAGCTCATAAATGACGGAATGAGAAACCAGAGAGAGGTAGGTATCTACTCCTGACAGGAAAGGATCTAAAGAACACTGTGCAACACCACCAGATACCACTATGAGGGCATAGAATGACTGGATCTAGGGGGAGAGGCTGGGCATGGGGTGCCTGTCCCAGGCTGACAGGGAGCAGCCGAGTGCAGCCTTCTTGATTATATCTTCATTCTGAGGCACTGGATGTAGCAGGGGAAGATTATTTCCTTCAGGCTTTCTTTTAAGGTTCCTCTAACCAGCCCTTTGAGAATTTTATCCCCAAGCTGAAACCCAGCTTCTACCTTCAGAAGTTTGGGGCTCTTGACAAGTTTTCCTGTCTTTGCTTTTAGACAGAGAAACTGGCTTGGTCCTCAGTGATTTTCTTTTCTATATTGGATTTAGATCATATTGTTTCTTTCATCTCCTTTTTCAATCTGTAAAACAGGAAAGAAGATAAAATATAATAATGATTACCCCAGTGATAGCCCAAACTCCAGATGCTCATCTTCCAAGGCCTGAATCTGAGGCCTTAGCTGAATATTCAAGCAATTTCTTCTTATCCTTATAGTCATAGTTCCTAGGGTTTTAGAGAATGCAGACAATTTCATGTATAAAATTAAAATGCATAGTAAAATCAGATGGTAAAAATTCAGGAAAAAATTTCACCTCCCAGATATGTGCACCCCATTTCATAGGTGGCTTGACTCTGAAAAAATACTGTTTTCTTAAAATGTGTACATTTATTATCTGAAAAATACCCATAAATTAGACTGTGATCTTGACTCTTCCTAACATTGTCAGGTGCTTATAACTTGGGTTGAGAATAAAATCACTGATGCAGGATGAGATACTAAGAATTCATTATGCCTTTGGCAAACGTTTCTTGAGTGCCTGCTTTAGGGAGACACTGTGCTACTGCAAAGGAGAGGAAAAGGTAATCTCAAACCTTAAGGAATTCCTAAAAGGGAAACTGTCATATGAGTAAGAATTCCAAAACTGAAGGAATGATTAGCTCATAGGAGCCCATCTCTTTAGTGGAAAGTCAGAAAAGTTGTAGAGCTGGCCAGCTGGCACCAAGTTGCCAAGAAAGTCCCAAGAGGGAGTGCCTATATATAAACTGAGATGGAGGAGAAAGAGCTGGGCCATTGTCTCATATGTTCAGATAAATGAGTGAGCCGTTAGGGACTATTACTCTATACATGCCAGAATCTAACCAAGACAGAAGGTTCTAGTAAATAAAGATGTGCCAGGTCACAAAAATGAAAATCAATGGGTGCAGTCCCACATGAGTGAGTGAATCAAGTTATATGCATGTTGAGTATTTAAGGCAAAAACCAAAGGAGAATCTGGTATAGCTTTTGTCTGTACCTCTCTCTTTGTAGCTGCATATACCTGGCTTTTTTTTTTTTTAAAGATTTTATTTATTTATTTGACAGACGGAGATCACAAGTAGGCAGAGAAGCAGTCAGAGAGAGAGGAGGAAGGAGGCTCCCTGCTGAGAAGAGAGCCTGATGCAGGGCTTGATCCCAGGACCCTGGGATCATAACTTGAGCAGAAGGCAGAGGCTTTAACCCACTGAGCCACCCAGGTGCCCCTATACCTGGCTTCTTTTGCAGTCTCTTCAAGAATATCTCCCTTGAAGACAAGGACTCTCAATGTTTTTTCTCATTCTAAATGTGGTCTACAAACAAGTCAGTGCCTGAAGCAATCTAGAAGGTTCTGGGAGAACTATTGGAGGAACTATGGTCTACGAATTTCCAGGGAAAAGTAGGAGTATACCAACTTTTCCATCGGTCCTGTGACCTGGATTAGTAAGAATGGTCTCTGAGTATGTATGGATAAGTGCCTACCAAAATAAGTAGAAGGAAAAGGTTCTCTGTACTTGCTCATTTCTAGCAGACACATTGCTCTTAGCTGGCTTTTTAACAGTGAGAGAAGGCAGCCATTGATGCCATGTGAGCACACTCATGGTCAAGGACACCCCTGGAATCTATATGGATCTTTTGGGGGCAATCTCCAGAGTACCATAAATAGCATGACATTAGACTGAAGAAGGCACAGCATTTTTTAGGGGCAAAGGATCATTATTCAATGCTTATTTTTTTCCTCTTTTTTTCTTCTTTAAAAATTTCATTTCTTTTCAGCATAACAGAATTCATAGTTTTACAACAGACCCAGTGCTCCATGCAATGCATGCCCTCCATAATACCCACCACCTGGCTCCTCCAACCTCCCACCCCCCGCCCCTTCAAAGCCCCTCAGGTTGTTTTTCAGAGTCCATAGTCTCTCATGGTTCATCTTCCCCCCAATTTCCCTCAACTCCCTTCTCCTCTCCATCTCCCCATGTCCTCCATGTTATTTGTTATGCTCCGCAAATAAGTGAAACCATATGATAATTGACTCTCTCTGCTTGACTTATTTCACTCAGCATAATCTCTTCCAGTCCCATCTATGTTGCTACAAAAGTTGGGTATTCATCCTTTCTGATGGAGGCATAATACTCCATAGTGTATATGGACCACATCTTCCTTATCCACTCGTCCATTGAAGGGCATCTTGGTTCTAGCAAACAGGATCCAACAGCACATTAAAAAGATCATCCACCATGACCAGGTGGGATTCATTCCTGGCTTACAAGGGTGGTTCAACATTCGCAAGTCAATCAATGTGATAGAACAAATCAATAAGAGAAGAGAGAAGAACCACATGGTCCTTTCAATTGATGCAGAAAAAGCATTTGACAAAATCCAGCATCCATTCCTGATTAAAAAGCTTCAAAGTATAGGGATAGAGGGAACATTCCTGAACTTCATAACATCTATCTATGAAAGACCCACAGCAAACATCATCCTCAATGGGAAGAAGCTCACAGCCTTCCTGTTGAGATCAGGAACAAGACAAGGATGCCCACTCTCACCACTCTTGTTCAACATAGTATTAGAAGTCCTAGCAACAGCAATCAGACAACAAAGAGAAATAAAAGGTATCCAAATTGGCAAGGAAGAAGTCAAACTCTCGCTCTTCGCAGATGACATAATAATTTATATGGAAAACCCAAAAGACTTCACCCCCAAACTACTAGAACTCATACAGCAATTCAGTAATGTGGCAGGATACAAAGTCAATGTACAGAAATCAGTGGCTTTCATATACACTAACAATGAAAATACAGAAAGGGAAATTAGAGAATCGATTCCATTTACTATAGCACCAAGTACCATAAGACACCTGGGAATAAACTTAACCAAAGAGGTAAAGGATCTGTACTTGAGGAACTACAGAACACTCATGAAAGAAATTGAAGAAGACATAAAAAGATGGAAGACCATTTCATGTTCTTGGATCAGAAGAATAAATATTGTTAAAATGTCTATACTACCTAGAGCAATCTATACTTTTAATGCCATTCCCATCAAAATTCCACCAGTATTTTTCAAAGACCTGGAGCAAATAATCCTAAAATTTGTATGGAACCAGAAGAGACCCCGAATCGCTAAGGAAATGTTGAAAAACAAAAATAAAACTGGTGGCATCTCATTACCTGATTTCAAGCTTTACTACAAAGCTGTGATCACCAAGACAGCATGGTACTGGCATAAAAATAGACACACAGACCAGTGGAACAGAGTAGAGAGCCCAGATATGGACCCTCAACTCTATGGTCAAATAATCTTCGACAAAGCAGGAAAAAATATAGTCTCTTCAATAAATGGTGTTGGGAAAATTGGACAGCTATATGTAGAAAAATGAAACTCGACTATTCTCTTACACTGTACACAAAGATAAACTCGAAATGGATAAAGGACCTCAATGTGAGACAGGAATCCATCAGAATCCTATTCAATGCTTATTGTTCACTGCTTTCCATGTGGAAGACAGATGCTTTTTATGAAACAACATGCAAGGAAAGAATGCTAATACACTTTTTTTTTTAATGAGTTGCAGTGATTGGAGTTCCATAAAGTGAAGTGGTAGTAGAGTGGACTTTGATGGGGGGGCAGAGATTTAGAAATTTAACTCTACTCATCTTTCTCATTAAGCATGTGGGGTTAAGGGTTTACTCATGTATAGCCAAAGTTTCAGTTCCTTCTCCATTTCTTTTTTGTTGTTGTTGTTCATTTTTTTTGGATGTATGATCTTATTTATTTGTTACTCTTAGAAAATCTCATTTCTGGTTGCACTCAGGCTTAGAGATAAAAGCTCTCAAAGAGGACAGCCTCTTTCTCTTGGTAATCCTGGAGTTTTTCTTTGGCTTCCTACATTCTCTTGGCCAAAAGTTTAGTATATTCTGCAGCCTCTTTCTTATTTTTCTAAGTACTCTGTTTCTTTATAGCAATACCTCAGTGTTTGTACTGGAGGACACCTGGAGTAACAAGATGCTGAATCTTGGGTGCTTTGCTCCTAGAATTCTTTGTTTAGGGGCTTTCTCACAACATAATGGTAGGCATCATTTTCTTTAGAGAGATTGAAATGTTTATGGGTTCTGCTAGGTCTTTTGGGCCCTAGTGATGAAGCACAGTAGTATCAGTGAATCCAGAAATATCCCCCCAACACCCACATTTTTTTCTTACAACGACCAAGTTGAGAACATTGAGATTGGCATCCACAGTTCAATGCTGAACAGATTTGTGCTTTCTTTCTCCAGTCCTCCTTGATCTGTAGCAGGAGTGCCCCTTACTCAGCAGCAGGCAGACACAATCATGGGTCAAGATACCTTCTTTCATGGGAAAGCCTTGCTTGTCATTGCCACTACTGATTCAGACCACGTAACACTTCCACTCTTCATCCCAAGCATCAGCAGCAACTTCTGTGACCATATGTTTCTCATAAAGGTACAGTTTGTGTTCATTGTCCACTTCAATGAGTTTCTGGCATCAGGACCTGGGAAAGAGATGTTCAGCTTCATCCTAACACAGCCTACCACCTCCAAGGTACCATGAAAAAGACCCCCTTTTCAAAATTCTTGAAGCTAGTTTTGCAAGATTGAGAATCAGATTGAAATCCATCACATGTTATTGTAATTAAGCTACAAAAATTAAATTATTCAAACATTTTTTTAAAAAGTAGAATGGAATTGCTTAGTAATGAATGTATTTCACTCTCCACATTAGTTATCTTTTAAAATTTTATATGCTTTTTTGCCTCTAATTCTAAGTACCTTTTAGTTTGGGGACAATCATTCAATTGATTTTAGTAATGTATATTGTCCCTATCAGAGGCGATGTTTGATGCAGTTTAGAGCTTGTTTGGACAGATATTTATGGTCTTATTGACTTGCAAAAAAAAACTTGTTATCCAAAAACATTTATAATGTGATGTTAACTTGTAAGAAGTGATGATGTTGAAGATGCTTTCTTTATCTTCCCAGCAGTGTTACATTGAGTCAAACTTTGGAGACTGAAAGATTTGAGACTTCAGCTAAAAGCACAAATTTTGCTGCCTGAATTTATTATGAGAGACAAAAGAAGAAGTCAAGTTGGCTGGTACAATTTTACCTTATCTTCCTTGATGTATAATTGGTTTTAGTAGTTTGGATCCATTTAAAGCTCTCATATTTCTATATGTAGCACATTTCTGCAGAAATTTTAAAAGAACAAAATGAACACTTTTATTGCACTATCTCCCTTTTAAACATGGTTATTTATAAACATTTAGGATGAATTGCGTTTCAGAAAGTTGATTGATTGGCTGGTCCCATTTTGAATGAAGCAGGACCATCTGTTTTAGAGAGAGAGAAAAAAGAGAGAGCTCCATTTTCTATTTGAAAGAAACTCACCACTTAAAATCCAGGTATTTTTTAGTGTTCAAATAATCAAAGTTAAATTCTTTTCAGAACCTTCACTTGATAGACCTTTCAGTGTGTGTTTTGATTAACTGTCTGGTTGATGGATTGATGGCCCTTTCTTCATCGGGCTGAATTGACTGTGAAGTTGTCTGCAGTAAAAGGACCATGCTGTGTATTTTGTGAATGAATTCAGCTGATGATCTTTCTTCGGTAATTTATGAGAGACTATGGATGAGTAGACATTGGGACTTCAAACTGTGCTTCAGCGTCTTCATTCTGATATATTTCTTATACCTAATATACAAATTCTACAATATATCAATTATAATATAAAGTTTATGTTCCTGAAAAAATATTAATATTTTAGAAGACATGACCTTATTTTACTACCATATCAATATTTAATTAATGAAGGCTTAACTACTTCTGTAACTGTATGAATAACACTAATACCCCAATTCTGGTTTGTCCAAAAACTCTCCTGGAGAAATGGAGGGAAATACTCTCTATTAGTGATCCCTACATGTTTGGGAAAGTTATTTTAAATCTTCCAATTAAACTTCCCTTGGACTCTGAAACTAGGCTGCTGAATTCCAATTCCAATTCTACATTTCATTATGGTATTTCATTATTGTAGGTCTTGAACAAGTTTCCATAACTGCCCTGTGCCACATTTTTTTCTCTATAACTGGGATCATATTGCCTCTTATGGTATTATGAAGATCACATGAGTTATTAGATACCTAGAATGTAATAAGTTATTCTTATTACTTTTTATTATTCTTGATAAATAATAATTTATAAATAAATAAATAATTTATGATTTCATATGATTTCACAGATATTTGGAATACCATATGATTTCACACATATTTGGAATTTAAGAAACAAAACAAAGGATTGTAGGGAAAAAGAGAGAGAGAGAGGGAGAGAGAGAGAGACAACCAAGAAGCAGACTCTTAACTATAGAGAACAAACTGGTGGTTACCAGAGGAGAGGTGGATGGGGGATGGGTGAAATAGATGATGGGGATTAAGGAGGGCACTTGTGATGAGCACAGGGTGATGTATGGAAGTGATGAATCACCAGATTGTACACCTGAAACTAATATTGCACCATATGTTAACTAACTGGAATTTAAATAAAAACTTAAAAAATACTAATAATAACATAGAAGTTGATTGAAAAGTAAAGCAGAAGTTCCGTGTAAAAAGCTTAGACAAGTGCATCTTATAAAGCAGTAATAAATTACATGGATGTGATCTCTTGTCAGTTTCTCTGGACTCTAAACTCTGAGGACAGAGATTGTATCTTTCTTGCTACTATACATTCCTGGCTTCTGGCACATGGGAAGGTAAATAAATATTGTTGATTTAATGGGTGAGTGAATGAATAAGTGATATAGGAAGTCAAACACTGCAATATGTTAAGCCTTTGGACATTCTGTGGTGTTTTTTTTTTTTTAAAGATTTTATTTATTTTAGAGTAACACAGAGATAGAGAGAGAGAGCGGGGGAGGAACAGAGGGAGAGGGAGAGAGAATCTCACGCAGACTCCCTGTTGAACATAGAGCCTGATGCAGAGCTTGATCCCATGACCATGAGATCAAGACCTGACCTGAAAATCAGGATGAGAAGTTTAACCAACTGAGCCACTCAGGGGCCCCATGCAGTGGTGATATTAATCAAAGTATGTAACATTTAGTCAGATAGTCATAAGAATTTGATTGCTTTATACCTCTGCATTTTAAATACTGCCTTCTTGCTAGCCAAGTATTATTGAACTCTGAACACTATGTGAAAACTGGTTTTTGGGAACTTAGGTAGCTGGCAAGACCAATCTTATGAAATTCATCCCAGGGAAGCAAAAACATTTGGCTCTATGGGGGAATTAGGAGACTCACAGAATTTATTTATTTATCTACAAAAAAGAAATAGTCTGGCATATGTGATACATACTGCTTTTCTTGGGTTCTTGGAGGAGACTTAGATTAATCTGTGAGGGAATGGCGAAGCTCTCTCCACTGGAAGCAAGCTGGCAGGGCTGTAGCCTATGAACTGAACAGCCAAAGAGTGCTCATTTGGGTCAGGCCACATCTGCAAGTATGATGGCTTCTGGAATTGTATTGCAAGGATGTTATATCTGAATTCTCTTTGGGAAATCTGACTCTCTCTCCACTTGCAGACTTAGTCCAACTTTTATTCTTTTAGATTATCCTGAACTTGCTCTTGATTACCAGTAGTTTTTCTGGTCCACAAATCATGTGATTATGATGTGATGTGAAAAGATCAATAACCTCTTTGAAGTTTTCATTTCAGTCTGAAATCACCTCATTTTCTATCTTCTATAATTTTTGCCAAGACAAAAAACTAAAAAGATGGTGCAAAAAAAAATGACGCTAAGCTATGCAAACATTCAAAACATGTATCTGAGTCTAGTAAATGTGATTTTAAATTAATCATTTAAGGTGTAACTTTAGGAAAAATTTGATTTAGATGTCTTTTTCTTTCCTGTACTTGAAACTGACCTTTAGTAGACATAATGGAACTGCAAGGAACACAGTCCAGAAAGAAGACAATTTTGAAACACTATATTAAACAAATAATGCTCCCCTCCTCAATACTACAACAATAACAGAAACAAAAGGACGTCACAAATTATGGAGGAGTCAAATTGTACTTCAGTGTAGTCAAACATTTATTCTGAGCTTTATTACTTGAAGTTCAATGTAGTTTGCAGAATATTCTAGTGCTTTAAAAAGAATTTTGCTGACAAACATGTTTTTCAGTAAACCTTAATTTAGAAAGTAAATTTATCTATTTGAGTTTAATACCTTTTCTTCAAACATTGAGAAATTATTCTAAACACAGTTTGAAGTGGAGCAATACAATATGTAACCAAGAAATCATGAAAAATAAATTCAATATATATGTATATTTTGTGTACATATATATAAATATATATAAATAAACAAATACTGTGTTTTCTCATTTATTTGTATCTATATGTGTATCTACTCATATATAATATTTAAATTTTCATAAAGATGTTCTAATTTCAAGTAACAGAAAAAAGCGTAACTGGGACTTACAGAACATGAAGTCTGGGAGAGAGCAGTTGCAGGGCTGGTTAGTTCATCTGTTTAGCAATATTACTAAAGGCTTTCCTGTCCTTAGAACTTTGGCTTTAGCCTCAAGCTTGTTCCTTCATGGTAATTCTGGTCAAAAATACTTGTTTTAAGCAAAACCTCCCCGAAATGACTTCTTTTTATAGAAAAAAAATCACATGTAAATTTTTAGCTTAGTTATTTTCCAGGACAATGGGGTTCCAAGATTAACTTGATCAGGCTGAGGATGTGGTAATCTCCTTAAGCGTGTGACCAACTGAAGGGTAAAAGTGGTCATTTGGTCTACACTGCAGCTCGACCAGCCAGGAAGACAAGGGGAGGTGAATGAATTACAGAGAAATAGCAAAGTGTATCTGGTACAAATTCCAACTCTCTGTCATCCACATGTGCTAATATTTTTAATCCCTTTATATTTGGTTTGAATTTGCAAGTCAATATTAGGCAAGTAAGGAAGTGAGTCTATTAATGTAAAATTGAATCTTTCCTATCCTGATATAAAATAATTAAAACAGAAGCATTTTGAAGTGAAAGGAAACCAAAGCAGATTCCAAATTTTAAAAATATAAATATTTTAAAATAGATTTATTCTGTGTTTTCTTAATGCATAAAAAAGAGTATTATTTCCTTACCACAGAAGTGGAGTTAAAAAGTAATATGGCAGAGATTTTCAAATTACCTTGGTCAGGCTATTAAGCATCATACATTTCAAGATAGCTGATGAAATCAGATTAAAGTGCAGTATTGCATGATATGTGTGTGTGTGTGTGTGTGTGTGTGTATCATGATGATTGTCCTCTTAATTAGCATGAAATATTAGAAAATATTGGAAAATTTTAAGCATTTTATTAGGATCTAAGCAGTGACTAAAGGACGGGTTTTGTAAACTAAAATAACAGAAAACAAAAGCATTGTGTTTTTTTGTTTTTGTTTTTGTTTTTTTTTTCCCAATTCATGAAATACAAGTTTCTTTCTTGGGTGATTTATTTACTTATTTTTATCTTATTTTTTATTATTTTTTATTGTTATGTTAGTCACCATACAGTACAACATCATTAATCTTTGATGTAGTATTCCATGATTCATTGTTTGCGTATAACTCCTAGTGCTCCAGGCAATACATGCCCTCCTTAATATCCATCACCAGGCTCACACATCCCCTCACCACCCACCCTTTCTAAAACCCTCAGTTTGTTTCCCAGAGTCCACAGTCTCTCATGGTTCACCTCCCCCTCTGATATCCCCCCCCTTCACTTTTCCCTTCTTTTTCCTAATATCCTCCGTGTTATTCCTTATGTTCCACAAGTAAGTGAAACCTTATGATAATTGACACTCTCTGCTTGACTTATTTTACTCAGCATAATCTCCTCCAGTCCCGTCCACGTTGATACAAAAGTTGGGTATTCATCCTTTCTGATGGAGGCGTAATATTTCTTTGTATATATGGACCACATTTTCTTTATCCATTCATTTGTTGAAGGGCATTTTGGCTCTTTCCACAGTTTGGCTATTGTGAACATTGCTGCTATGAACACTGGGGTGCATATGGCCCTTCTTTTCACTACATCTGTATCTTTGGGATAAATACCAAGTAGTGCAATCCTGGGTCATACAGTAGCTCTATTTTTAACTTTTTGAGGAACCTCCACACTGTTTTCCAAAGTGGCTGCATCAACTCTCATTCCCACCAACAATGTAAGAGGGTTCCCCTTTCTCCACAAACTCTCCAACACTTATTTCTTGTGTTGCCAATTTTGGCCATTCTAACTGTTGTAAGGTGGTGTCTCAAATATGGCTTTGATTTGAATTTCCCCAATTGCTAATGACTTAAACAATTCATGGAAACCAATGAGAACGAAGATGCATCTGTCTAAAACCTATGGGATACAGCAAAGGCGGTCTTAAGGGGGAAATACAGAGCCATCCAAGCCTCCCTCAAAAATAGAAAAATCCTGAATACACAAACTCTCTTTACACCTTAAAGATCTGGGGAATAAACCACAAATTAAACCTAACTCACACATGAGGAGGGAAATAATTAAGATTAGAGCAGCGATCAAAGAAATAGAAATCAGAAATATAGTAGAACACATAAACAAAGGCTGGTTCTTTGAAAGAATTAATAAGATTGATATGTCAGTGGCCAGACTTATCCAAAAGAAAAAAGAAAGGACCTAAATTAATAAAATTATGAATGAAAAGGGGAGAGATCACAACTAACACCAAGGAAATAAAAACAGTTATTAGAAATTATTATCAACAGCTATATGCCAATAAGTTGAACAACCAGGAAAAATGGATGCATTCCTGGAAACCCATAAACTACCAAGACTGAAACAGGAGGAAACTGACAACCTGAACAGACCAATAACCAGTAACAAGATTGAAGCAGTGATCAAAAACATCCCCAAAAAACAAGATCCAGGACCTGATGGACTCTTTGGGGGAATTCTATGAAACATTCAAAGAAGAAATAATACTAATTCTCCTGAAGATGCTTTAAAAAAATAGAAAGAGAAGGAAAACTTCCAGAATCATTCTATGGGGCCAGCATTACCTTGTTTCCAAAACCAGGCAAAGACCCCATCAAAAAGGAGAATTTCAGCCCAATATCCCTGATAAATATGGATGCCAAGATTCTCAACAAGATCCTAGCTAATAGGATCCAACAGCACTTTAAAAGGATTATCCACCACAACCAGGTGGGATTTATCCCTGGGAGGCAAGAGTGGTTCAACATTCCCAAATCAATCAATGTGAGAACACATAAATAAGAGAAGAGACAAGAACCACATGGTCCTCTCAATTGATGCAGAAAAAGCATTTGACAAAATACAGCATCTTTTCCTGATTAAAACTTTTCAGAGTATAGGGATAGAGGGAATATTTCTCAGGTGATTTAATACTAGAATGAATATAAATAGCAACCTGCTTACCTGGAAACATACCTCTTTTTTGTTGCATGGATATTTAAGAACATGATTCGGTATCAATGGCTTATTCTGAGACTTCTATTGTTCCCATACCTTTCTTACTGGTTACAGGGAACCACAAACCACTGAAAATGTCAAGAAAAAAGGGATTTGGAACTTATGGCTAAACTGCCAGGCAGAATCATGGGGTAAAACATGGAACAACATGATAGGTGAAAACTCAAAAACAAGCACAGATCAAAAGCTTTGAATTTATGATTTGCTTTAAAAGTTTTTCTTCATCCATAATCTTCCTAATCCAATTGCAAAATGGTATTTCCGATTAGCATGCTGGTCAGTGAATGAAATGAACTAATATATTAAGTAAATGGTCTCTGTATTTTTTTAGTAAGCACCCCAGCAGGAACAGGGAGACTCTGTGATGTTTCTCTTTCTGGGAAATGTTGGCAAGTGGTGGGAGACAGTGGGGGCAAATGGCTCCCTGAGTTTCATTATTCTTGCTGAAACCTGAATGCTCCCAAATTCTCATGTCTTCAGGCATCACCTTTCCCTCTTCAATGCAGCTAACATATAACACAGCTTGGGTCCTCTCCCTGTTGATGGCAGTAAGTCTCTGCCTTTCATGGGAAGATCCTTTGTCAGTTTCAATAGCCTAGGGACCCTTAAATGTTCAACAAATCCATTTTCAGTGGCTGCTTGTCATCTCTTGCTGGAGATTCCTGTTCTGAGCACTCTGGTTACCAGTTTTTGCCCTCTTCTAATCTTCCCTCTGGGCAATGACCCTCTGCACAGTGTTTGGTACATGCAAGGTCACACCCCCCACCCTGCCTGGTATCATACTCAAACACACACACCACTCTCCAAAGCAAAAGGGCAGGGAAGCTAAAACTGCCATGCAGCATTAAAAAAGAAATCTGAAAGAGCAGAATGGAATCACAATGTAAAATATTAAAAATATAGGCATGGAGACAAAAGTAAAAACCTTTTCACAGTTGTCACTGCTCCTTCAAGTGCACCCATTCTCCTTTATAGGGTCCTCTATTTCTTCTGGGTTCTCCTGACCCCTCTTTTTCCTCTACCCCCTACCAGGCTGTTGCCATGCTTTCTTTCTAAGGAGCCACTTTCACCTATTTTGTTACTCCTTGGAGTCCAAGCTCCAACAAAAACTTCCTGTCCCCAAACAAATCCCACTTCCTTCATTTTGTCCTTGAATTACTGATTCATAGCAACCATTTTTTCAATTGCTATCCATGCTACCCACATGAAAATGTTCTGTTCTCCAGAGCCTACAGTAGCAATCTCTAGAGTTGACAGTACTTTTACCCAGCATGGATTTAAGACTTCTCCACGAATAACAGCTAGGTCTGTTACAGCCACCTAACTCATTGTGTTTACCCATGTGGTCCTTCCTGCTACTAAACGAGAGCCTGTCCCCAAAACAATGTTCAGTTTCCATCCAAGAAGACAGAAGTGGCTTCTGACTGAAACGTTGTCTTTTTCAACTACAAAATTTCGTGATGCAAATTCACCTTTTGCAGCCAAAGGAAACTTCTAGAAACTTTAAAATACGGTTGTTGTTGCTATGTACATTGGTGAAAACTATTACTGTGTTTTGTTAGTATATGGTATATACTATAATATATAGTCTGTTGACCATCATCTGTCCATATAGAGTCACACTGATATAAGTCAGCAGATTTCTTATAACTGCTTTTCCATGCTTTATGCTATTATAACACATTTTAGCAATATCCATTAAAGGTAGCACTGATTTTGTGATAGAAATATGTAAGTGTGGGTGAGGATTTAAAAAAAAAACTACTTGAATATTTTCCTTAGATAAAATTGTGTTGTTTGTTATTTGTATACTAAATATTTAATATTTACTGTCGACTTTTCAGCTTTGTTTTATTGTCAATCTTTAGTTTTGTACCATTGTGCCTGGAAAATATATTTGGTATGATTTTAGTTTTCTTAAACTTATAATATTTGCTGTGTCTCTTTTTATGTGATATAACCAGGGCATTCTTCTGTGAGTACTTGAGGAAAATGTGTATTTTGTTTTCTCTGGATGGAATGCTATATATATATCCTTTAGAACCATGTGTTTTGAAATATGCTTCAAATAAAAAATGTTCTTGTTGGGGGGAAAAAAAACTTTCAACTGAGAGTACTCATTTTAAATAAAGTATATTAGAGGAGAGGAGTGTGGGGGATGGGTGAAGTGGGTGAAGGGGATAAAGAGTACTGAGTAATGTATAGAATTGTTAGATCACTATATTGTACACCTGAAACTTATATAACATTGTATGTTAACTACACTGGAATTAAAATAAAAATAATTAATAAAATAAAAAATTAGAAAAAGGAAAAGAAAATTTTCCATAGAGACACCAAATAATCTGATTGTATTGCTGAGAACTCACTTTTTAGGCCTGGAAGTGATCTAGGAGGTACAGGTGGCATGCTATTTAAAGGTAAGACAAGCCTCTGCTATCAAAATACTTTAGTTGTTCTTTCTGATAATGTCCCATTCCTTAAAAACATGGCTATAGATTTCTGAAAGTCCTAAATTCATTGCGTTTAAAAGTAAGACTGATTCATATTTTTGAAAATGCAACAACGGTTAAGGGATAGATAACCTGCAGCAACTATTTTGGCAAACAAATGGTATTTTATATTGCTTTCTCCAGTGAGAAAATGAATATGATTATGTGTCTGATAATAGATGTTTTAATGGTTCTTGGACATGGAAATAATCTTATGTATTTCATTAAAATAGTCTCATGCTGGAAATGTATGCGTTTTAGTTTTATTATATATAGTGGAATATAAATTCCTACTCATTTATTTCTCACTTGAAACAAATATATCTTTCTTATTTCACTAACACTGAGTCATTGCAAAAATACTTCCTCCCACCCTGGGTTTGCTGCAATTATACAAAATTCTCCTTAGGGATGTTCTACCTGGAGGAATAACTGTTCTCTATCTTCATGACAGAATCTATCAAAGGGGTTGTGCCTCATGGCCTGTCCAGAGACAGTGTTTCAAGAAAAATGCTGATTGAAAATAATGTGCCAACCTACTACGGGGCACTGCTGAGGTAAATCTCTCTTTTTAATGGCTGAGGGTTGCTTCATTTCAGAGTAATTGCACACACATCCTCAGAACTGTAGTTTGGAATCTGCTTTTTACTCAAATGGCTCCTTTGCGACCTCTCAAGATGTTTTGAAAATATTATTTAAGAGATCATGAAAATGCAATAGTAAATATATTCATGATCATGTCCAAATGCTGAATAACTCATAGAATATTCTATGGTGCTTCACCAGGGCCCTTTAAAAGTTATTCAAAATCATTCTCAGCTGAACTTTAAAAAATATAACTTGGTTTCGACAACACTCAATTATGTAGAAGAGGGCTCTTGGTTTAATAATGCATCGATGGGGGATTTGAGTAGAATTATTTCTATAGTGATAGCCTCTGTTTGCCAAAAGTTTTGTGCTTCTGAACAAATACCTCACTTATATTTTAAATTACATGTACTATAATACTCATGAGAATTTAAATGAATTTGTATATCTCAACTTTCATGCTGGAGTGTTTAGAAATTTAGGTGTTATGTTATTTGGGTTCTCTGATTGAATATTAGTCATAAAGCACTTTTTGGGGGGTTTTGGCTTTATCTTAAAAAAAAAAAAACATAAGGAATTTCAGTTCATTTCCCTAACCTAGTAAATATAAAATATAAACGATACTTGTTTTTTTTTTTTTCATTTTACGGTTGAGAATCTTCTGTGGCTTTAATGGGTTTAAGCATTGGTATATTTATGAGGATAATGAGCTAAAGCTAAATGTGTGTTGATTTCTGGAATTTTGTGGAAGTGTTTTGTTTAGTTTTTAATATGTACATTTGTGTGTGTCTATGCATGTGTGTATGTATGTATGTGAGAGAGAAATCTCATAGACTGAAATAATATGACACATTGAGGGTTTTTAGTTTTTTGAAGGTTTATTCTACAAAAATAAAGAAGAATCCTTTACAATTTATAAAGCAAAAATATGGAAATATCATATTATGTCAAATGAAGAAATTCTTACTCACATTGCTCTTCTACAAATTTGACCCCAAAATCATATTTCTTAAGATGTTAAGCCATATGAAGTCTACATACACAAGCATATGATTTCAGAATGTAGATACAGTTGGCTATGTCTGTGTGTATGCTAACAGTGCTTTGAGAATAGTAGTTTTCAAAAGTTTTTATGCTCACATATGTAAGAGAAAGTAGAATCCTAAATTGGTGAAACAATTCACACATTAAATATGTTACACATAAGGATATTGCTAAAGATTCTAAACTTGCATATCTTAATATCTAATTTCTTTTTTCTTTCTTTCTTTAATTCCAGTGTAATTACATACAGTGTTATATTAGTTTCAGGTGTACAATATAGTGATTCAACAATTCTATACATTACTCAGTGCTCATCATGATAAGTGTGCTCTTTATCCCCTTCACCTATTTTTTTCAATAATTTCAAATGTAATAATCAAAATCTTCTAAAGAACATTACAAGCAATTTGATGGGGCAGAAAAAGCATGAAGATCACAATGAAAAAAAAAAGACATATTCTTCAGGAAAGTACAAGATAAGAAACTAATTAAAGTACTTAAGTATTTTCCAAAAGTAACTATTCCACTTACACAATTTTTTTAATCTAACCCTAACTCTTCACCTATTTTACTCATTCCCCCATCCACCTCCCTTCTGGTAACTATAAATTTGTTCTCTATGTTCTTAATGTCTAATTTCAATAGAATCATAGAATGTTGGAGCTAAGGAAGGATAAAGATCGTCTAATTAAATTTCTCAATCAATATAGTTTGAAAGCAAAGACCAGAGGTGGAATGTCTTTTCTATGGGCATTTGAGGAGTCCAGGTTTTATTCTTGCAGTTGTACTTCACTACTTCCCATCCAGAGCTAAGACTTTCCATATCATGACTCTAAGTCTAATTTTTTTAAATAAATTTTTAAAAAATATTTTATTTATTTATTTGACAGAGAGAGAGAGAAGGAGAGCAAAAGCAAGAAGTGGCAAGCAGAGGGAGAGGGAGAAGCAGGCTGCCTGTTTAGCAGGGAGGCGGACATGGAGCTCCATCCTAGGACCCTGGGATCATTACCTGAGCTGAAAGAAGACGCTTAATGGACTGAGTCACCCAGGTGCCCCATGACTCTAAGTTTCTTAGTTAAGATGCTGCAGGCTGCAGTGCTCAAGGACTAAGCTGTGACAGCCCTTAATGGCTCATTTTCCTCATTCATGGTGAAGACACTGTGAACAATTCATATATAGGCATGGAATTGCTTAACAGCAAAACCAGACCCTCTGGACCATAGGCAGCACTTACTAGAGCACCGGAAGAAAATCATCATTAAAATTTGTGGTAGTGGGTGAATATTTTTTTGAAAGAGCATTCCACATGGAAAGGTGTGTGTGTGTGTGTGTGTGTGTGTGTGTGTGTGTGCATGTGTGTTCCGTGTCAGTACGGCCACCAAATACCACTTTTCTGATGTCTCTTTCCATCTCACTTCCCTCACCTCCCACCATCCACAACTCTTCCCTCTCCATCAGTGAAAGAGAAGCCATTCTCTGGTTTTTGAAGGTGGTTCCAGTAGATATATTTACTAGACTTACATCAAAGGAGCATTTATTCCTTCACATATTTGTCCAGACTCACTAGGTTGAAACTCCAAAAAAAATCAGGTATTTCTGTCATCTTTTTTGTACCCTGAACAAAGGATGGCCCTCAGAGGCATCCAATAAATGGTTGTTGAATGAAATTGTAGTTGATAGACACTCAGAAGAAACATAGTTGTTAGTAAAAGAAATCCTAGGTTTAAGATTCTGAATCTTGAACAAAATTCAGGCCAATTATCCATGTACTGACATTCTATTCTAATACGAGGAAGCTCAAATTTCGAGAGAAGTGGGTGTAACACTGAACTAAGTCATAAAAATAAAGCAGACATCACTTAGGAACACTTACACATTTCCCTTACCATTATATGACAAATGATTTCACAAATTTCCTGTGAAAAAGGCATAGAAATTGCATAACAAAATATAATCTATTTATGTATAATTTTATTTTAATAATTCACTTCTTTAGAAAACACTTCTATATCACAGCTTAAATATTTTTTAACTAATACTAATTGTTTCATTACGTCTTTATAAAAGAATTTTTAAGGTACTTTTAAGAAATCTCTAGTTGGGCCAGAAAGAGATTGTTAGACAAGATTTTGATACTTGGGTTAGGAAGAACAGATAAAGAGCTGATCATACCCTGGGGGGCTGGTGAGGATTGGCTTCTACTTTTGTACCACCTTGGCTACCCCTGCATCAACCACATACACAAACACAAATAAAAATACAGTAAACTTGAAATAGTACATTAAATTCCTAAGGCTGTTGTGACAAATTACCATAAACTTAGTGGATAAAACAAGACAAATATATTTTCTTACAGTTCTGGAAGGCAAACATTTAAAATGGATCTTACTGGATTAAAATAAAGTTTTTGTCAAAGCTGCATTTCTTCTGGGAAACTCTAGGGGAGAATTTGTTTCCCTCCCTCATCTGGCTTAGAGGTCGCCTGTGTTCCTTGGCTTGTGGCTCCATCCATGCCCATTTTCAAAGACAGTCTTTAACATCTTCCAATTTCTTGCTACTTCTGTCATCACATCATTTTTAAAAAGATTTATTTGTCTGAGAGATAGAATGATAGTGGAGGTAGGGACCGAGGGAGAAGGAGAGAAATTCTCAAGCCCACTCCCCATCTAAGCATGATACTGATTTGGGGCTCAATCCCAGGACCCTGAGATCATGACTGAGCTGAAATCTAGAGTCAGATGCTTAACCAACTGAGCTAACCAGGCACCCATCACATCAGGTGTTTTAAATGTAACTCTGCTTCCTTCCTATTATATGGAGTCTCATGATTAAATTTGACTCACTTATGTAATCCAAGACAATCTCTCATCTCAAACTCCTTAACTTTGTCCCATCTACAAAGTCCTTTTAGCCATGTAAGGTAACAGATTCATGGACTCTGGGCATTAAGATATCTCTTGGGGGGGATTTTTCAGCCTATTACACTCAAGGATATTTTTCTATGATAAGAGAATCTCTGGATTGAGATACCACCTCACACCAGTTAGAATGGCCAAAATTAGCAAGACAGGAAACAATGTGTGTTGGAGAGGATGTGGAGAAAGGGGAATTCTCTTACACTGTTGGTGGGAATGCAAGTTGGTGCAGCCACTCTGGAGAACAATGTGGAGATTCCTTAAGAAATTAAAACTAGAGCTTCCCTATGACCCTGCAATTGCACTACTGGGTATTTACCCCAAAGATACAGATGTAGTGAAAAGAAAGGTCATCTGTACCCCAATGTTTATAGCAGCAATGGCCACGGTCGCCAAACTGTGGAAAGAACCAAGATGCCCTTCAACAGATGAATGGATAAGGAAGATGTGGTCCATATATACTATGGAGTATTATGCCTCCATCAGAAAGGATGAATACCCAACTTTTGCAGCAACATGGATGGGACTGGAAGAGATTATACTGAGTGAAATAACTCAAGCAGAGAGAGTCAATTATCATATGGTTTCACTTATTTGTGGAGCATAACAAATAACACGGAGGACATGGGGAGATGGAGAGGAGAAAGGAGTGGAGGGAAATTGGAAGGGGAGATGAACCATGAGAGACTCTGGACTCTGAAAAACAACCTGAGGGGTTTTGAAGGGGCGGGGGGTGGGAGGTTGGGGGAGCCAGGTGATGGGTATTATGAAGGGCACGCATTGCATGGAGCACTGGGTGTGGTGCAAAAACTATGAATTCTGTTATGCTGAAAAGAAATAAAAAAAAGAGATCATTATGTTCTTTCTTGTTTAGGATTTTATTCTCTCATTTTTGTACTATCCTCTGCAATTAAACACAAAAAATGAAAAAAAAAATCAGAAAATTCCTGCCATACTGATTTCTTGTTCTACTACACCAATTCCCAATCATAAAGGGGGTGATGGAGGAGGAACTTTTTAAGAGATAGAATTCATAAGAACTTAGTACACAAAAGACATTTAATAAGTACACTATGTATCAATAATTGAGTGTTTTCAGTGGAATTCTTGATTTTTACTTTGAATCAAAAGTAAGACAATCAAAGCAAGATTATCTTTCTGACCTCAGTTATGATGACTAACATATGGAAGAAGGCAGTAACCAATGCAACCAAATAGAATCTATGCCATTTTATTCTTTTTTTTTTTTAAGATTTTATTTATTTATTCGAGAGATAGACAGTGAGAGAGAGCATGAGCGAGGAGAAGGTGAGAGGGAGAAGCAGACTCCCCCTGGAGTTGGGAGCCTGATGCGGGACTCGATCCGAGGACTCCGGGATCATGACCTGAGCTGAAGGCTGTCGCTTAACTGACTGAGCCACCCAGGCGCCCTATGCCATTTTATTCTAATCTACAAGACACCAGACATGGCTGAAAATCTCTCCTGATAGAATTAAATGAAGACAGAACCCAAAATATGTGTCTCTTAGAAATTTGAGATATAGACTTAATTTTGTGGGTTAAAAATTACTTTTTTTTTGGTCTTGGTAAAATTACAATACTATTAATAACCTCTCTGTATCAATCAATGAAGGTTAGCCCAAGTAAAGATTTTAATAGGACAATGGAGAAGAGTACTTGACAGGTATATTTGGTTAACAACATAGTTAATACTGAAATAGTTAATTGACATGAAAGGTTTGCAATACCTACGACTTCTCGGTTAAAGACTTGACATGATGCATTTCTAAATTCCTCAACTATATTTTTTTCTTGAGCTACAAGACTTGTTAGGAAGAGTGTTAATATAACAAAGCAGGATCTTTAGTTCTCTACAATATGTTAAATTAGGGAAATTAGCAGAACTAAAAAAAAAGCTTTATAATTTCCCAAACCTTTTCCTAGTTCCAAAACAATTTGATGTAGGTTTGCATTTTAGAATAGAAGACCATTTTTGCAACATAAATATTTTTGGCGATTCCTTCTTTTTTTCATTTCTTCAGTAACTTACAAATATTCATACATACCAAAGTCTGCCAAATTTTGATTCAAAATGCATCATCATTTGGATTTACTAAGACTTGATGCATGACCACATCTTTTTTAGCAATTTGTCTCTTGATCACTTTAATTTTGCTTTATCTTTTGAATCAGAGCTTCCCATATTTGGAGTAGTCATGCTGTAATTTTCTCTTAGTATGAAATTTATGCTGGAACAAAGGGAAGTGGACCAGTACTTCAGGGCACACTGAAAATAGCACCCCTGTGACCAACCAGCAAGATTAATTCCCATTTCTGTCAATAAGGGGAAATTGCCAAAGTTCTCACCTTTTTGACCAGGCATCATTTTATGGTGTCCCAAGTGCCACATTGTGTCTGCTTTTGTTCTAACTTACCTAACCTAGGTATTTAAGGAAGAATAAAAAGAAAGCTCAGAAATTCAGTGCACAGACATTTTAACTCTACAGTTACATTTATTAACCTCTTCCTCTAAACTGTTCAGGTTCTTTTTTTAATTGAGTATTCCCTTCCTTAATTTAGTATTTATATTCATATTTTACCTATTTACAAAAGGAATAAGAAGTTGTTTAGAGTAAAAGTATTAAAGCAAAAAATAGAGATGTAAACATGCTGAGGAAATACTAGTGTCAGGCCTGTTTCTAAGTATTTTATATGTAATATCTCATTAAATCTTCATAAGAACCCTATGAAGTAAGTACTGCTTTTATCTCCACTTCATACATGGGAAAATTGAGGCTCAATGTGACCTGTTCAAGGACACACAGCTGTCAAAGAGCAGAGTCAGGATTTAAACATAGCTATGGCAGATTCTAAAGTCTATGTTTCTAGTCACTATGCCCTCTGAAATACTATGCTCTTGAAGTATACCAAAATAGTGAGTATAATTTAGCATTACATTTAAATACAGGCTTCCTGATAACCAAGATAAGATGAGAAACCTGGACAAAAACATAATTTTCACAATTAATTCAAAGTAAACATGACTTTTCTTCAAGAAAGGAACAATTTATTTTGCCTCTAAACTTTGCTAGATATTAATTACACAGGACTTTATGGGGGAAAATAATATTGAATAGATTTTACTTATTTTAAAGAATTCTTCATATGGCTTTTTCTTTTTTGTTTTCTTTCCTTTTGTCTCCCTGAAATCAAGCATAACATAAAATGTAATTTAGTAAAATGATCTTTAGTTAATGAGTACAATCTGCTGGTCATTAAATATGAATTAAAATTGACCTTGAAAAACCAAAGAGATTGAATGAATAGTAATTATCTTGTAAAATATAATTTCATGGACAAAGCTGAAAAAAATTTAGCTTGAGATTTTTGAGGAGCCGTCCCTTTTGATTAGTAGATACTCTTTGAAACCTTTAACCTGAAGGGTTTAATGGGCTCTCATGGAGCTGAGATAACTCACCTGTGTTCTCACGAGATGGCAGCTAACCCCTACCTTGCACATATGTATCCATAAGAAATTCTAAGCGTTTCTTCAAAATAACAGCTTTGCATTTGCTCTTGAACCTGGAAAGTGCTAGTTTGAAACTAGTCCTGCTCTAAGAACAAAGTAGGACAGATTATGACCAGATATGTTAAAGTTAAGTTAGGTCCACCCATAAATTTTGACCATAGGAAAACATATTGTTGTTTAGAGTGATAGTGCTAATAAGAATCATTTGGTTACAAAGATCAAATGTTATTTTGGCCATGGGAGGTTATGCTTAGAAATGAGAATTGCAACAACTTGAAGTTTTCCTCACAGTACTAGTGAGAAGTATGGATCCCTGGCTGCACTCATTTGTCTTTACTCCATGCCAACCTTCCTTTTATGTTTTTCCATAAATCTGACTCAGCTTCTCTCTCAGTCTTTTCTTCTCTTTGTGTTTCTTCTGTTTCCCTTCAGTTATGAACACTTTGATTCATCTCTATATTTTATTTCCAAATGTTCAGAGAAATACCGGTTGGAGTAATTTAATCACCCATGTTCCTAATGGGCTGTTTATCTAGGGCTGCCTTTTTAGCCAGCTCCAGATTATACCCAGCCCCTGATTTATGATGGTTTGACTTGCAGTGGTTCAAAAGCTATGCCAATTCAGAAGAAACTGTACTATGAATTTTGAGCTTTGATTTTTTTCCAAGGCTAGCAATATGCCATACGATCTTCTCTTGGGATGCTGGGTAGTGGCGGTGCAGTTCTCTGTCAGCCACGGGATCTTGAAGGTAAATAACCAGTATGCTGAACCAATCATTCTGTTTGTCACTTTCACTACAGTATTCAAGACATTACATGAGCTATTCAACATTTTATAAAACAGACCTTGTGTTAGATGACTTTGCCCTACTACAGGCTCACGTAAGTGTTCTGAGCATATTTAAGGTAGGGTAAACTATGATGTTTGACAGGTTAGGTGTATTACATGCATTTTCAATTTAATGATATTTTCAATTTATAATGGGTTTATCAGGCCATTACTTCATCATAAATCATGGAATATCTGTGTGTATTCACTAGGTTCCTAGGGTTCCCATAACAAAGTACTACAAAATTGGTGGCTTAAAACTGTAATTTTTTTCTTTCATAGTTCTGGAAGTCAGGTGTTGGCAGGGCTACAGTCCCTACGAAGACTACAGGAGAGTCCTTCTTTGCTTCCTCCAGTTTCTGGTGGCTCCAGCCTTTTCTTAGCTTATGGCTACATAACTCCAGTCTTTGCCTCTGTCTTCACATAGACCTCTCCTCTGTGTCTGTCTCTTTCTGCCTTCACATAGACCTCTCCTCTTTTGTCTGTATCTGTGTCTGTACCTTCTCTTTTGTCTCTTATAGGATTTTGTCTTTTCATAAGATTAAAGCTCAACCTGGATAATCCAGGATGATCTCTTCTCAAGATCCTGAACTTAATTATATCTGTAAAGGCCCTTTCCCCAAATAAGTTCACATTCATATATTCCAGGAGTTATGACATCTCTTTTGAGGAGGGGCCCACCTTTTATCCTACTACAACCATGTATGACCTTGGCTCAGGTGTTCTTCAATGGTACATTCCTTGGCTGGGTAGGACAGGTGCAATCCATGGCCAATGATGCTAAAAGGGAAGCCAGGACTAATCTGTATTTGGAAATTGTAGTCAAGGACAAGCTGCTATGATTTTGGCAAGTACAATGTTTGGCTTGCTTAACACAATGCACATAGTTAATGGTGCCTTGAAATGGGCCTGCCAAACTTGGTTGCAAGTTTTGTAAACAGATTTGTTCTTTGAGTTGTATAGGATTATTTAGTATTTATCATTTGGATTTGGGAAACAACCCACCAAGAAAAGAATTTTACCCAAACTAATAATGTTGTATTCCATTAGACAAACATTCTAAATGGATAGACAAATTAGAAAATCAAATAAATTTCTTTATGAGACTGTTTCTTTTTCAGATAACAGAGAGTTGCTATTGATCTTAAAGACAGGCTATATTTCTACCCACTATGATAAGAGGCCAAACATTTCACTTTGTCAGTGATTTATATCAACTTATTTAGTCATAATTTAAAGCAAAGTGGAGGCTGAGATAAAAATCTGCTTTAGGGACACCTGGGTGACTCAGAGGGTTGGGTCTCTGCCTTCAGCTCCGGTCATGTTCTCGGGGTCCTGGGATTGAGCCCCGCATCAGGCTCTCTGCTCGACAGGGAGTCTGCTTCCTCCTCTCTCTCTGCCTGCCTCTCTGCCTACTTGTGATCTCTCTCTGTGTCAAATAAATAAAAATAAAATCTTTTAAAACATCTGCTTTAACGCCACTAAACTAAAAATTGTAGTCTGTCTGGGGTGCCCAGCTGGCTCAGTTGGTAGAACATGCAGCTCTTGATCTAGGGTTTATCGGTTCAAGCATCACTTTGGATGTAGAGATTACTTAAAAATAAAATCTTTAAAAGAAAAAAAAAACTGTAGTCATCCTTGTCTTCCTTCTCTGATTCTGTCAGGGAAATATGGTCCACTGGAAAAGGCATACTACCCTAGGATGTTGAACTCATATAACTGGGTCCAGAGCTGATTTCTATCTATAGACTCAAAAGGAGAACTCTGAAAATAACTAAATTTTAAGTGAGCAGACATATCTACACTCAGTACAATCCTGTAGTGTATATCACTTTTTGGATTCCTCAGGAAATGTTTCATTAACATTGGCAAAATCTTTTGCTTACCTGTTGTTTTAACAAAATATATGAGTAGTCTTTATGAAGTGAAAGTGTTTCATTTATTTAAATGTGAAACAAAAGAATCTGACTATAAATACTTTGGGGAAATTTTTTTAAAGTAAGTTGAAGGGAAAACAATACTAAATCTTTGGATATTTTTTAGAGAACTCTTATTTTGTTTTTCTGAATCTTTGAACTCATCATTTCAATAATAAGTACAAAGAGAAACAGGACAGCTAAACTGAAGGCCCAAATATCAGGAGGGAGTGAGAGTCCAAGATAGTTAATTTCACTCAAATCAGAATTCTATTTGTCCTCCATTCAGAACTTTGCATTTAACTTTAATTTAGGTAACAATGATATATAAAGTCAAATTTCTGATTGTTGGAGGCAAACCAGTTCTGGCAACAATGAAGTCTCTGACCTTGACCATCACAGCTGCTGGAGGAGAAAGTTGTTGGGGTTGTGAAAATCTAACTCTAGAGTGAGTATTTCACAGGGTAGCCCGTTGTCCAATACTTAGTGACCAATAATGAACTTAACTTGATTCTTATAGACATTTTTGCATGCAGAAAACCAGTTGTATGGGTGGGTCACATCATCGGGCAGTTCTAGAAAAGGGATGTGGACTTCATTGCTCTAATTTGATGGGAACAGTGAATTTAATGTGGAAGCAGTACTAATGGTTAAAGATAGAAAAGATCATGTTTCATCTCCCATGGCAAGTGACTGTAAGCATAACTCCTGACCCAGCCAAACAGGCTACTGTTCAGGGAAAAATTATAATCTTAGCAGTGAATCATGAATTCTAAGCAGAAGACAAGTAAAATTGAGGTGTATGGATGAGATCAACATATGGAGATTAGAACTTACTGAACTTGAAAGTTCTCTTGCCACTTAGAAACAAAGATCATCAAATCTACAGCAAGAAAATTAAGAGTCATTCACAGTCTTGGTTGTTTGAACTGGGATAGTCTGATTAAGAGAACCATTTTTGAGATGTGTGTTGCAAGATAACCATGGTGTAGTACTGAAGTAGTCAGGAGTTGATTGAAACGAAAGGGATATTAACTAAATGAAAGGGAAATTAACTAACACTAAGTTTAAGAGAACAGATTCAAAACTTGGGAATAAACCCAAGGATATTAATGTTTACCATAAAGATCAGAAGTGAAATGAGAAAGAGAGAAGTCCCAAGTGGAGGGGAATGGAGGTCTTGGCTGTCTTCTACTAAAGAGGAATTTAATGTTGCATTGATTTACACAGTTCTTACCTGCTTGCGTGTTCATTCATTTACTTTGATATCATCAGATTACATTTAATTATTCATTCAAGAAATATTTATTTCTACATTTTTATTGCAGTTACAATATTGCTGAATTATGTGGAAAATGGAAATGAAAGAAAGCCCAATTTTTGTCCTCTTACTTGCTTTTCTTGGTTCAGTAATAGAATAAACATTGTTTGATCACCTCTGTTTGTCTGGATTCCTATTAGAATTTAGATCATGAATTAGCATGACTGAACAATTTCTAATGTTAAAGTAGTTGGAAATTAGCAGGAAAGGAAAAAGACACCAAATGAAAATATAAAACAAGAAATTATCCATCATAATAGTAATTTTAAAATTTTGTCATTAAGTTGACCACATATATTATTTTGTGGATACCTTCTGGACTTCTTGGCAAAGCAACTTTTTAGTCACATAGAAAATGTTGAGTAACTGGAATACAGTTTTGAAGTCTATATCAAAGATTAATTCACTTAGAGAATAACACAGATATGATGACTCTTAGATTTTTTGGTGGTGTGGGAGAAGTAATAACAATTCCAGCTGTAAGTCACAATTAAGCAAATGAGAAATTCCAGAGAAAAAGTGTAAGTATCTATTAACAAAAATGGCATTCTATATTGACATACTACTTACACATTTTTCTCCTTTAATTTTCTTTTCTTTTAAAATTTTAAACTTCACAGAGCATTTCCAATCCAGCCCTGCATACATTTGCTACAAA
>PISX010017935.1:0-42153 GCA_004024625.1 Mellivora capensis | reverse complement strand
CATCCTTTCTGATGGAGGCATAATACTCCATAGTGTATATGGACCACATCTTCCTTATCCATTCGTCCGTGGAAGGGCATCTTGGTTCTTTCCACAGTTTGGCGACCGTGGCCATTGCTGCTATAAACATTGGGGTACAGATGGCCCTTCTTTTCACTACATCTGTATCTTTGGGGTAAATACCCAGTAGTGCAATTGCCGGGTCATAGGGAAGCTCTATTTTTAATTTCTTGAGGAATCTCCACACTGTTCTCCAGAGTGGCTGCACCAACTTGCATTCCCACCAACAGGGTAAGAGGGTTCCCCTTTCTCCACATCCTCTCCAACACACGTTGTTTCCTGTCTTGCTGATTTTGGCCATTCTAACTGGTGTGAGGTGGTATCTCAATGTGGTTTTAATTTGAATCTCCCTGATGGCTAGTGATGATGAACATTTTTTCATGTGTCTGATAGCCATCTGTATGTCTTCATTGGAGAAGTGTGTTCATATCTGCTGCCCATTTTTTGATATGATTATCTGTTTTGTGTGTGTTGAGTTTGAGAAGTTCTTTATAGATCCTGGATATCAACCTTTTGTCTGTACTGTCATTTGCAAATATCTTCTCCCATTCCGTGGGTTGCCTCTTTGTGTTGTTGACTGTTTCCTTTGCTGTGCAGAAGCTTTTGATCTTGATGAAGTCCCAAAAGTTCATTTTTGCAGTCAGACTTTTTAAGAGTGAGGAAAATATATAATTTCTGTTCACTGAACAACAGAATAAAGAAAATGTACTCGTGTACTTTGTGGTGGATGGCCAGTTAATGTCATTTGAAGCATAAGATATGTTTATCACAGAAAGCTGAAATTAGCCCCAGAACTAGTGGGCTGTGTTTGACACTTTAAAGATATAAACTCAATGAGAACATAATTAGGGATAACGGGCTTTTATGCCTGACAGGGGTAGGCAGCACATTTACTTAACATACATTGCCTAATGTTACTTTCTTGACAGAGTCTCCAAAAACCGTTTTTCCCCCCATGGCAACTTGTGCTCTTATATGTCTGGTGCTTCATATGAATAAATTTTTTTCTTACGGTTGATTGCAGTTAAATGATGAGACTCCTGTGGAATGCTCAAAGTGATATATACTTTGTATGTAACAAGCTTGAGTATTATATTTTATTGAAACAGTTCAATTATACCACAGTCAAAGACAAAAAAAATCAAACTTTTTATTAGCCAGGAGTTCACTGTCTCGGGCTTCCTCACAATTCAGTACAGTGTTGCGATGAACACTTTCTCTGGTGCCTTGTTTTAAATTTTTGTGTTTGTAATATCCTGAAAGGAGAGCTTCCAGATTATATTTTCATATCAAGTCCCTGTAAACTTTTAAATTTAACTAGCCAAAGAGATGAATAATCTTTGTTGCAGAATGTTTAATAAACAAAGCCCAAGTAAAATAATAGAAACACAATAAACTTAAAATGTTCTTTTAATGTTTTAAATCTGTGTCATTTCTTTCCTTTTTGTTTTAAAAGGTGGGGGTTGGAAAGAAAAGAGAACTTCAGATTTTATATTTTTTTTTTTTTTTAAAGATTTTATTTATTTATTTGACAGACAGATCACAAGTAGGCAAGAGAGGCAGGCAGGGAGAGAGAGGAAGAAGCAGGCTCTCCGCGGAGCAGAGAGCCCGATGTGGGGCTCGATCCCAGGACCCTGGGATCATGACCTGAGCTGAAAGCAGAGGCTTTAACCCACTGAGCCACCCAGGTGCCCCCAGATTTTATATTTAATTGAACTAACAGCATGTGCTGACAAGTAATAAATAACAGCCATTCGAAGTGACTAAATAAATTGGTTTCCACAAGCAATGATTCATCTTCTGTCTTTCATTGCCATCGGGCTAAGAGACAGCTTCTTTTTGTCAGCTTATAGGAGAAATATTTGGTAGTATAACAATCCTGTTTCTATTCCTACAATAGAAGGTCATGGTTTTGTATAGTAGTTGCATTTTAAAGTATTTAAAGACAATAACGAAATTTACATTTGGTTGTTCATTTACCTAAAACTTTGTGAAGCTGTAATTGCTCAGTCTTTGTGGTGTTTTGCAATATTTTGGTAGATTCGCTTCCCTCTTAATTTTTTCTTTGACTCCTGGGTTATTTGAAATGTGTTACTTAGTTTGCTAATATTAGATTTTCTAAAGATCTTTCTATTATTGATTTTTAATTCTGTTGTGTTCATAGGACATGTTTTGTGTGGCTTGAATCCTTTGATACTTATTGAGATTTATTATGGCTGAATATATGGTCTATGTTGGTAAGTATTCCCCTCACAGTTAAAATGCATATCCTGCTTATGGTATGGTGGGGTGTTGTATAAATGTCAATTAGGTCAAGTTGGTTAATAGTGTTGTTCAAACCTTCTACAATCTTTTTTCCCCTAGGTTTTTATTTAAATTCCAGTTAGTTAACATACAATATAATATTACTTGAAAGTGTAGAATTTAGTGAGTCATACTTAGATATAACACCCAGTGCTAAACCTATATTCTTACTCATTTTTCACCTGTATCTTCTTTACTTACTGAGAGAGGGGCCATGAGTTTTGTAGTGCTGCATAACAAATTAGCATAAATTGGGCTTAAGGCAGCACACATGTATTACCTCACAGTTTCTGGTGAGTCAGGAATCTGGGGGTAACTTAGCTGGATTCTTTGTTCAGGGTCTCAGGAGACAGCCATCAAAGTGTCTGCTGCAGATGCGCTGTCATTTGAGGCTTGGGGACCTATTGCAGACTCATGTGGTTGTTGACAAAATTCACTTCCTTGTAGCTGTTTTTTTTTGTTGTTGTTGTTAAGTCCAATAAGATAGAGGCCTCTGACTTCCATCTCTGATCTGTACACTCTGCTTTAAAGGTTCCCTCTGATTAGGTCAGACCCACCCAGGATAATCTCTCCTCTAATAAAATCAAAGTTAATTGGTAAGTGACCTTAATTACATCTCTAAAATCTCATCACTGTTGCTGTATAATATAACCCAATCATGGAGTGGAATTCCATTTTATTTACAAGTCTCTGTCAGGGATTATCCAGGGCATGTGTAGCAGGGGGTGCAAATCTTGGGGATGCACTTAGAATTCTGTCCACCACAGAGGGATATTAACATCTCCAACAGGACTGTGGATTAGTCTGTTTCTCCTTGTAATTCTAAAATTTTTGCTTTAAGTATTTTAAATATTAAATATTTTAAATATTTAAATATTTTAAAAATATTTTAATTCTCAGTATTAGGTAGATAAATGTTTGAGATTATTATATCCTCTTTAAAAATTCATCTCTTTATCATTATGAACTAACATTATTGTCCCTGGTATTGCTTTTTGCTTTGAAACCTATTTTTTATGGTAGTAGTATAACCACTTCTCTCTTTTGATTAGTGTTAGTATAGTGTATCTTTTCCAACCTTTTAATCTATTAGTGTCTTTATATTCAAATTTTGTTTCTTGAGGCAGGATATGGTTGGGTCTTTTTCCAATATTGCAGTTTCTACTTTTTAATTGGGTTATTTTGGCTATTTGATTTTTAAAAATTTGTTTACAGTTTATTTTTTAAGCATAATATTAGTACATAGCATACCATTTGTAACACTCTCTCACCTTTTAGGTATCTTCCACAATATTTCTGTCATTTGTTTTGACAGCTTTATTGGTAGATAATTCACACACTGTAAATCTTGCCCTTTTAATTTTTTTTTTTTAAGTGAGACAGGATTTGAGAGTGGGTTGGAGGGGGTAACCTCAAGCAGACTCCACCTATGTGGAGCCTGATGTAGGGCTCGATCCCACGACCCTGAGATCATGACCTGAGCTGAAATCAAGAGTCAGATGCTCAACCACCCAGGCGCCCCAAAGCTCACCCTTTTAAAGTATACAGTTCAGAGGTTTTTATATTATACATCCACTAGCACTGTCTTAATTTCAGAACATTTTCATCACTTCAGAAAGAAACTTCATACCCATTAACAGTACTCCCCATGCCCACCTTTCCCTCTGACAACCACTAATATGCTTCCCATCTGGGGATTTGCCTATTCTAGACATTTCATGTAAATGGAATCATAAAATAGGTAACTTTCTGTATCTGGCTTCTTCACTTTCCAGATTCAGCCATGTTGTAGCATAGGGCAGCGCTTGATTTCTTTTTACAGCCAAATAATTTTCTTCTGTATGGATACATCACATTTTGTTCATCTGTTCTTCAGGTGGTTGACTATTGGGTTGTTTCTGCTTTGGGCTATTGTGAATAATGCTGCTGTGAACATCTATGTACAAGTTTTTGTGTGGACATATGTTTTCATTTCTCTTGGATATATACCTAGAAGTGGAATTACTGGGTCATATGGGAACTTTAACTTTTTGAGGGACTTTCAGACTTTTCTCCAAATGACTGCACCATTTGGCATTCCTACCAGCGATGTATGAGGATTCCGGTTTCCTTGCCAACACTGGGTATTGTTTGCTTTTTTTCTTCCACTGTTATAGAGATGTTGCTTCAGTGTGTTCTGATTTGCTTGTTTTCCACTGAGATATCTCCTGCCATCATTGTTCCTCTGTATATTCTTTCTCTGCTTTTGGGGTTTTCTTTATTACTAGTCTTGAACTAATATGTGGCTTAATGTAGTTTTCTTCGTGGTTTTTTTGTTTGTTTTTTGGGGGTGATTTTTTTGGTACATGGGGTTCATGGTATTAGATTTGTGAGTTTATAATTTTTATCAAATTTAGAAAATTGGGAGCCATCATTTGTTCAAATGTTTTTTTTAAAGATTTTATTTATTCATTTGACAGAGAGAGAGAGATCACAAGTAGGCAGAGCAGCAGGCAGAGGGTGAGAGGGGGGGAAGCAGGCTCCCTGCCAAGCAGAAAGCCCAGTGTGGGGCTCGATCCCAGGACCCTGAGACCTGAGCCAAAGGCAGAGGCCCAACCCACTGAGCCACTCAGGTGCCCTGTTCAAATATTTTTTTTATCACTCTTCTTCCTTTGGGGATTCCAGTTACACACAACAGCATACTTCAAGTTTTTACCCTAGCTCACCAAGCCTCTATTCACTTTTTTTTTTTATTCCCCTTTTTCTCTTTCAAGTTCACTGTTCTTTTATTCTTCACTATCTAACCTGCTGTTAATCCCACCTAATACATTTCTGATATTATTTCAGTTTAAGAAGTTTGATTTGCATCTTTTTTATGCCTTCCATGTCTTTGATTAACATTTTAAACATATAGAAAATAGTTCTAGTAACTTGTTAAAGTCCTTGTCTACTCATTCTGTGTCAGTTCTGGGTAAGTCTCACTTGATGAGTTTTTTCCCCTGATGATGGGTTTGTATTTTCCAGCTTCTTTATAGGGCTGGCAGTTTTCAATCGAATGCCAGACGCATTGTGAATTCTACTTTGTTGGGGCTGGACTTTTTTATTTGTATAAATAGCCTTGAACCTTTTTTTACTGAGACACAGTCAAAGTTACCTGCAACCAGTTTGACCCTTTCCATTTTGGCTTTTAAGATTTGTTAGATCCCAATGGAAAAAGCTCGTTCTAGGCCTGATTAGTTCCCACAACTGATTAAACACTTCGGTGTGCTTAATGACCTGAAAATCATGTTTTCTGTTCTAGTTGTTGTGAAGAGGCACTGTTGCTAGCCTCGTGTGGGTGCTAGGCACTGTCATCTCCTGTTCTTACGGAGACTCTTTCCCGGCCCTGGTAGTTGGCTCACACACCTGCCTTGTTCACTCCTCGCCTAGAGAGTCAAGGGGTGCTCAGCAGCGCCCCAGAGTTCTCTCTTTTGCTTTCCCATCTCTGGTTTAGTGCATACACAAGCGTCTGTCCTCAGTGCAGACTTTTCTCTGGCTGGTTGATTCTGAGTTCTGTTCTTTACGGTGTTTCTCTAATCTTCATAAATTTGGGTCAGAACATACTCTGTTCAGGAGATCCTAAGCCTACCTTTCCCCTCCGCTGACTCCTCATTTCATCTCTTCCTGCCTACAGAGGAAAGAGCTCTCTTTCTAAAGTTTTTCTTACATGATGTAGTGTCTGATCCTGGAGGCATCCTCGTCTCTATGTTTTGAAGAAGTAGAGAAGGGAAATGTTTGTTTACCCACGTTCAGTTCTGGGAGAGGCTACTGCCTGTGCGAGAGCTTGGTTAGTGGAACTGGCCACCACCAGTCGTTCGTGTCACCCTCGTTTCACTCAACAGTGTCAGCTGTGATTGCCATTGTCATCTTTCCCTAGTAACTGTTTCCTCAAAAGATGGTGATGGACGCTGCTAGTAAATTTTTAAAAATCTCTTTAAGACCTTCCTTATGTACAGTGTGATACTGTATTTTCATCTGTTTTTCTTAATATTGTCGGAAATGGATTTTAAAGAGTTGAAATGATGGTAACTTTAGGCTCTTATTAAAGTGGCAAGGAAGAATTATTGGGCAATAAATGTACAATTCTATGAATCATTGCTTTCTGGTGTAAAATAATGTTTATTTGTATGATGTTTAAATAATACAAAGGCAGATGGTTAATAACTCCTATATGAAGCCATAAAAGTAAAATAAGTTTGTTTAAAAAATTTTTGGGGGGGGGCGCCTGGGTGGCTCAGATGGTTATGCGTCTGCCTTTGGCTCAAGTCATGATCCCAGGGTCCTGGGATCGAGTCCTGCATCGGGATCCCTGCTCAGTGGGGAGCCTGCTTCTCCCTCTCCTGCTCCCCCTGCTTATGCTTTCTCAATCTGTCAAATAAATAAAATCTTATATATAATTTTTTAAATCAAATGGCACGTGGGCAATTAATCTGTTGCTATCATTAGTTGGAAACAAATTTAAAATGATATAAAATATTTAGGAATTTCTCAGTGGTGGAACATAGTTTCCTGTTTTGCTTCTCATTGATACCTCTTTGTTCTTGCTGGAAATGCTGAAGTATTGGAATTCCTGTTTTCTGTAGAGGGTTGTCCTCCCTTTTATCCAGGAATAGGTTTTGTGGCAAATCATTGAGTCAGCAATTACTTGGAGTCTAACTGAAAGAGATAAAGTTCCTAAGAATTTATTATATATGTGTCTTGCCACTGAGTGAGCAAGAAAAATACATACCCATCAGTGCTGACTGGTTGGTAATTTCTGAAACACGATGCCACAGCTCCTCATAAATAACAGAGTAACAGAATCACGGAGAATTTGGCAGAGATCAATCTCTAGATGGATGAGTTGGTCTATAAGCAAATAGCTACTCAACTTCTTTTGACTTTTAAGAATGTTCTATGCACTTTCTGATCCAGACACTTAAATTTAACTTGAGTCCCTAGAGATCAAGTAATTTTTATAGAAACCAACATAGACTAACGAGTCAGCAACTGTTCCTTGGTGTATGGAGGTACATTTTTATTTCAGTGGGAGAACCCCATATGCTGCTTTTAGGAACTCTACTCCTTAACTTCATATTATGGACATCTGCCGTGACTGGTCAGTGAGTTGATATGACTTTGATGTCCTGGGATGAGAAAGTAGAGATTTCATCCGTGATCATCAAAAGCCTGCCAGTAAAATATTTGTGCTGCCTAGTTGTTTTATTTTTGGCATATTTGTGAGACTGAGTTATGTGCTGTATTTGCCATCTTTGCAAATGTCAATTAACTTTTTTTTTTTAAAGACTCTATTTATTTGAGAGAAAGAGCATGTGAGCATGAGTGGGTTGGGGAGAGAGAGAAGCAGAGTTCCCACTGAGCAGGGAGTACTGCCCTCCCAGGACTCTGAGATCATGACCTAAGTTGAAGGCAGATGCTTAACAAACTGAGCCACACATGTCAATTAACTTTTATAGAAGCACAATCTTGGTAGCCAAAAACACTTGCAGACCTCGCTACATTTCTCTAGTATCTGTGCCCAGGGACTATAAACTTGTAGCTGTCTGATATATACGTTGCTTAGTGACCCCTGCTTCCCTGTTTTGAACCTGCCAACATTCCTGACTCTATAAATGAACAAGGAGATGATCTAAAAACAAGTGAATATGATTTGAACGTTCAAGTGAGGTATGAACCCAAGCTGTCCTTTATCCATTTGCAGACAAGGAAAGAGGTGGCAGGAGATGTCTGGAAATGTCCCCTGAGGTGCCATCAGCTATCATCTCAGGTGTTTAGGTAGCTGTGGGCAGACAGGGTGCTTAGAAGTCCGAAAGCCATTTAAAAAATTATGTCACATTTTAAATAGTTTTTGCACAGTGTTTAGTTCATTGTACTGCTTCTTATAGCCCTTTTACATTAAAACAAACAAATTATTGTTTTAATTTTTTACTTATTTATTTTTATTAACATATAATGCATTATTAGCCCCAGGGGTACAGGTGTGTGAATCGCCAGGTTTACACACTTCACAGCACTCACCATAGCACATACCTTCCCCAGTGTCCATAACCCCACCACCCTATCCCTTTCCCCCTCCCCCCAGCAGCCCTCGGTTTGTTTTGTGAAATTAAGAGTCTCTTATCAAACTGAGGTATTTTTAAAAGGGTTTTTATTCCAGTAGGTCATTTCACAGGGATAAAACTGTTGTATGGGGAGTATTACAGATTTGAGCGTGGATGATCTTAGAAATAAGCTAGGTGCCTTCCAGGCAACCTGCTGCCTCTTTCAAAGTGTCCTTCCTGCTGGCCCCAAAGAGGGAAGAAACTCTCATGTATGCAAAGGTTGTAGGGACTTTGTGTGTTGCTCATATAAGCAGTGACATTTTAGAAGACAACCAAGGGAAATGACAGTGCTAGCTATAAAATAAAGGTTAGCTACTGTGTGTGAAGCAGTGTGCAAGAACTTGATATACATTGTCTTCCCTCACGATAGCAACCTTATGAGAAGTGATCGTTATCCCCATTGCCCACAGTCACACAGGAAAATGGTGGATCGAGGTTCATCTGCGATGTCAAAGCCAAGCTCTTGCCTTTGGGTTCTGATTTTTTTATTATGAATGGCTGATACTGGAATTTTGAACATCCCAAGAGGATATAATTTTAGAGTAGGAACTCTTTTCAGCTTCCTCAAATTATGGAGTGACAGAGTTCATTCTGGAACCAGAGACTCTTTCATACACTACAAATGTTTTCCTGGCTTTGAGACCATGGATGGATTACAACATATAATACAGCTATTATATTATATATTATATTATATACTATATTATATATAATATATATTATATTATATAACATATATTATATACAGCCAATGATGGAAAACAAACTAAATACCTTGATAGTAATAGGAGGTTTTGTCTGATCATTGGAAAAACACTCTGGAAAGTGTGGCACCCATGGGTCATTGACAGTTTTGCCCATTTGTACCTGAATGTCTTCATGTCTCTCTGTGGATATCAAGGGAGGAGCATCTCCCTGCTTGAGTAGCTGCAGGGAGGGGTAAGAGCATCTTTAATCATTGATAGAGGCAAAGTTTTCTAGCTCTTCTGGTCCAGTAGCGTAGAGGTCACTAGTTATACACAGTCCATGAGAGTTCCAAGTGCGTATTCTCACTTAATTGGGAAATAAAGCAAGGGCAGGGAATGGATGGCTGCATGTAGGTCTCTTTTTAGTCACTTGTCAATTCTTACGCGGGATAGCACGTTTCTCACATGTCATCTCCAAATAATGGTAAGGCCTGCTCTGAGCACCATGTTAAAATGGATTCTGAGACCCAAACCTGGAGAGCCATGATCTATTAATGATTCTGCCGAAGGTGGCAAACTCATGAGTTTGCCACCTCTTGTTAGGTCATTGAAATATGTCTCAGAATACCTCAGATACCAGGTAGTTTTCTCAAAATACTGATTCTGAGAACTGAGAAAGCAAATACTAATAACCAAATACTAATTCTGCTCTGACTGCTTGGGTTCTAATCCTGGGTTTTCCATGTTTATAACATTTGGCCTCAAATTTCTCTGTGCCTCTGTTGCCTCAGTTGTAAAGTGGAGTTGATAATAGTATTTACCTCAGTGAGCTGTTAGTTTAAATCGCTAATTCATGTAAAGTTCTTAGAACAGTGCTTGGCATATTATAAATGTTCAATAAACATGAATTATGACAAATAAAAAGACAGTTTTGAGTGTGTATTATGTATAGGCACATTCCGGGTTTTGTGCAACCCCTCTGGCCTAACCCTGTGCCAACTTAGGATAGTATTTATTGGAAGTGCTTCTTGATTTTCACTTGGTATCACTCTTTCTGCTAAAGACCGAGTGAGTTAGAACCCTCTCAAAACCAGCCAATCCTGTTTTGGTCTAATATGAAAATGTTATAACTGGAAGGGTTGTAGAACTTATGGAATCAGCTTCCTTGTTTTCTACAGTTGAGGAGTCTGAAGCTCGGGAAGGCTGAAGAAACATCCATTTTTTTTACTTAAGCATTTCTCCTACTTGTTAATGAAAAAAATCATGTAGGCTGTGGTTAGCGTATTAGGACTTGTGTTTTTTTAAATGTATCATAGTAAGTAATTATGTGCCCAGCAATGTCTTCATAGAAGGAGGTATCTAGAATAAAAGGAAAATTGGGCACTAGAAAGGAATCAGCTGTGGGAAGATTTGATCTTGTAGGCTGCAAATAGAGTGTGTATGGCCAAGAGGCACGGGCCTCATCTGAAAAGGATATGCAATGGGATGTCTTAGGACCCTGCCACAAAGAGGGAAGCACTGAACTCTAGAATACTCAGGATGTTACACATCCCTGTTGTCAAATCACATAGCGAAGGACAAGGATTGTTTATTCTGAACACCTGATTCCTAATCCCAATGGCTCCTAACAAAAGACTCTGACAATAATGTACAATAATAGGGAACATGGGAATCTTAATAAAAATGTGTGTCTGTGTGAAGCTATATTGTCTGTAAGGTGCAGTCCCTCCAAACCTAAAGGCAGCACGAGAGGACTAAAGCCCAGTCACTACAGCAGTCCAGCATGGCGGTAGCAACTGTTGACCTTGACCAAAAATTCCTTATTTAGGCAGCTAGGCAGGTGACAGTATGCCTACAATGTATTTTAACAGTCAAGTAGTAAAGACTATTATTTTTTTGTGAAAGGGAAAAACGGTATTTGGTTTGGGACATTCACTTAGAGAACTCTGAGGATCCGAAGTCCTGAAGTAGAGCCATCTAGCTGGGAACAAAGCTCTAGAGCTCTCTCTGTCTCTGTCTCCATCTCTGTCCATCTGTCTCTGTCTCTATTTCTCTCTGTCAGCAGATTTTCCTGGAACTTTCCCCCTTATCCTCTGTGAAAAGGTTTGTGCTAGTATGATAGCTTGGTAGATCCGTCTGGCTTCAAATCTTGGTTCCTCTCCTGTTAGCTCTAATGAATTGGGACAGAGTCACTGAATGCTGCCTGGTCTTCATTTTCCAGACTGTAAAGTGGAGTTTATAATACCCACTTGAGGAGTTGTTACACAGTTTAAATGGGATAGCATGAACAGTGCGTGGTAGGTAGAAGAAGCAGAGGAAAAGATACTTCCCTTGTCATCTTTCTGTAATATCTGTTTGAAGTAGATGAAAGAAATGAACAGGATCATGGATTGTCAAACCTAGGTTTGCTCTGAAATCCCATGAGAACCTTTTTTTTTTTTTAAGATTTTATTTATTTATTTATTTGACTAGAAAGATCACAAGTAGGCAGAGCAGCAGGCAGAGATAGAGGGGGAAGCAGGCTCCCTGCTAAGCAGGGAGCCCGATGTGGGGCTTGATCCCAGGACCCTGGGACCATGACCTGAGCCAAAGGCAAAGGGTTAACCCACTGAGCCACCCAGGTCCCATCCATGAGGACCTTTTTTCAACTACTGAACGTCTGAATCAGAATCTCTGAAGTGTAGCCAAGAAACCTGTATTTTTTAGGAAACTCTCAAGTAATTCTGATGCCCAACTAAGTTTTAGATCGAAGAACTATGTGAACTCTAGTTCTTTTGTTTTGCTCGTTCCATTGCTCACCACTGTTTATCTCTTCCCAACTGGTGGACGTTGGACCTGTTTCTAGTTTGGGCTATAGGGAAGAAGTGGTTATGAACATCACAAGTCTTGTGGATATGTTTTCTTTTATACTGCATAAATACTTGCATGTGGGACTACTGGCTACCAGGTACAAGAAGCCTCCAGACCTTGTCCCAGTGTGGTTGTGTCATTTTACCCTGCCATCAGCCACGTTGTACCAGGTCTGTCACCTCGCCCTTCACTGGTAGAGTCAGTCTCTTTATAGCCATTCTGGGGTGGTGGGGGGAGAGTGGACGTAGTGGCATCTCCTTGTGATTTTAATTTGCATTTCCTTGATGACAAATGACATTGAGTATTTTTTTATGTGCTTCTTGGCCATTCTCATGTATGTACTTTTTGACTCTTTAAATCTTTTGCCCATTTTTAATTCGTGTGTTTGTCTTTCTGTTGTTAAATTGTCACAGTTCTTTGTAAATCCTGGAAAACTGTCCTTTTGTCAAGTATAGGTTTTACCCGTGCTTCCTTCAAGTCTGTAGCTTGCCCGTTTATTTTCTTAATGGTGTCTTTTGATGAGTAGCAGTTATCCATTTTTTTGGATGAAGCCAATTTTTTTATGGTTATTGCTTTCCATGACCTAAGAAATCTTGGCTATCTTTTTTTAAGTCATGAACACATTCTCCCACACATTCTCTTTAGAAAGCCTTAGGGTTTTACCTTTTATATTTGGGATATTTATTTTGTCTTTTCACAAGTTTTCAAGACTAGATCTTCTAAAAAAAAAATAATACCCCATTAAGGTTACTTTTATACATAAACAAATAAATGAAGCTGAATCATGTTATGAGAAACGTATTAGAGTGGCATTCCTGAAAAAAATATGTGCCAATGTGGAATAATTGAAAAGATCAGACCATCTTCCACATTCATGTTTTGTTTTTTTTTTAAGATTTTATTTATTTATTTGAGAGAGAGGCAGTGAGAGAGCATGAGCGAGGAGAAGGTCAGAGGGAGAAGCAGACTCCCCGTGGAGCTGGGAGCCTGATGCAGGACTCGATCCCGGGTCTCTGGGATCATGACCTGAGCCGAAGGCAGTCGTCCAACCAACTGAGCCACCCAGGCGTCTCTCATGTTTTTTTTTTTTTAATGAGATTTTATTTTTAAGTAATCTCTACACCCAGTGTGGGACTTAAACCACAACCCCGAGATCAAGAGTCCATGGTCTACCAACTGAGCCAGCCAGGCAGGCACCCTTTCATGTTTTGTTTTCAAACACATAATTTAAGAAGAGGAAGAATGGATTCTCTGATTCTACAGCAACCTCGAATTAAAGAGGTGTTCTCAACATATATTTGTTGAGTTAAAAGAAAAGTGACCGCAGTATGCATTTGTATGTAATGGGGAATGGTGCGGAGAGAGGAATAGTCCTACACCTCACATATGGAATCCGAGAAGAAGGGGAGAAAGGAAACCCTGTCTTCCTTGATTGCAGGGGAAGGAGAACCTTACTCTGTAAGTTTCCATTTGTCTCCATACTTGTTTTCTTCTTCCCCACCCCTTCTGATCTGAGTCAGAGGAGGACCCTGGCCACATTGCTTCAGGCAGAGAATCACGTGTGTTCCTTTACAGGGCCTAGCTCCCTGCTGTTATGTTGGAAGAGGAATCCCACACACTCCTCAGTGCCCGGGCCATCTAATAGTCTATGCAACACGGAGCAGTGGCTCATTTCAACTCTCACATAACATTTGCTCCAGAAATGGATTTTCTGAAACTTTCCACTTAAATAACTGTGAATTAACTTTCAGGGAGGGCAATATAGTGGAAACTAAGCAGAGCATATAACCCCAGACCATTGGACAGGTACACATTGTCACAGTTCTGCCTTAATTCACTGCACATTACTTCCTTTGAAATTTGCGGCTAGAGTCTACACTCTTCACATTTCAATGTCTGGAAATACATAAATCATCTGGCCATTTGTTCATCTTGTTTAAGCTGCACATCTGCGTAGGGTAAGAATATGTTCGCCAAAGCATAGTGTACTTTTCTAAAAGATTAGACTGGTTCTCCTAACTTAGATAAGCCATAGAATGTTAGTGATCGTGTTTTTATGCAATCCTAGGAGCGATGATAACATTACATGTTACCGTGCCTCCCCCCAAAGTTTTTTTTTATGAACTTAGAAAAGTTTCTAATATAAAGGTTATATTCACAACAAATGTTAGTTTGAAAGAACCAAATAGGATTTTGAAGATTACCCTTCTTTAACAATGCCTTAAATTTTTATCTCCTTATCCATTCCTCATTGCTTTCTTTCTCAAGACATTATGGTTTATTGTGTCTCCACTAGGTACCTTGCATGTGATTTACACAGTGAATGGCCCTGCTTTCGGAGCAAGTTAATGGTATAATATCCCCATTTATATTCAGAGCAGTCAACACTTTCTAGCTCTCAGAATAATAAAAGCACCTGCATTTAATATACATGGAAGAATGGGAAGGCAAATAGCAGATAAGGCACAATCAGGTAAGTGTAATCAGATAAAATATCACAATATTATAGTAGATCAGCATCTGGTAATGACTTGAATTTTGAAAAACTGACAAGCAGCATGGCCTCAAGCAGCCAGGCACACCTCATTCAGAACAACTCTTCCCAGAACTGATTGCTCCTCTCCTGTGTTTTCTGGCAGATTAAGCAGGTAGGGTTTCTTATTTTAACTCTTCTGAAACTGCTTTGTGCCACTGGAAGAACACTGGCAATCTTCCTTTTGAGCCCAGATCAGAAACAAAAACAAATGACGTGTCCAAAAGTAAAGCCATGCGTGCCCCAGCAGTTATCTCAAATTGATCCAAATCAATTTTATTAAAAATAAAAATAAAGCCCTCAGTGATAGGCTGAGCTTTCATTTCCATCTCTGTACTTGGCTGCATGGCATTGACATTTTATTCTTTTTTTTTTTTTTTTTTAAGCAGGGGAAAGCAGTTTATTAGAGGCTGATTTGTCTCTAGGAAATTACTGATTTGGGGCCACTGGCAGCTGGTAAACCTAGCTGTGTTATCTCAGGCTGGTGTGAGCCCTCATATAACACAACCACATGGGGTCGAATAGAAAGCTTCAGATTTGCAAGTCAGAACGGAACAAACCTGATTTATAGAGTGGGATTTAGCAGTTTTCCTCTCCTTTTAAGTTATTCCTTGTGGGAGACCAGAGACCATTGAGACCAGATCACTGGTCTCAATGAACTTCCTTGAGCTTAGCAGATACACTGTGGAAGTGTGGAGTGCAAAGTCCAAGGCATGGAGAGGGCCCAGGTACCAAGGGCGGTGTAGCAAACATATCTCAGCCCACACTCTGCTCTGACCTTGACCTCTTCAGTGGCAGGGTTCCACATCCCTCCCAGAGGGATCCCCAAGTGTCTTTGCTCTTAGTGCTGCGGTTGGAGTAGGATATCATGTGTAGAAAATGGAATCGGTTGCTCTGTCTTTTGAGAAGAGCTGTACTCACTTTCTTATTCCCCAGTTCTGAGGCTTTTGTTTGCTTTTCTAGAGTGGCAGCCCCAGGCACTGGTCAGAAGGTATGTGTTTAAATGAAAATGTCAAAATATGAGCATGAAAGAGGAAATAACTGTCCATTGCATTTAGAGCAACTCTATTTTTATGGAAATGACTCTGCCCAAAATATCTCTGTCTCTTCAGGGGGTGTAGTGAGCTCAGATTATGATAACAAAATACCGTAGTCTGGGTGACTTAAAGAACAGAAACTGACTTTCTCACCGTTCTGGAGGCTGGAAGTCCAAGACCAGGGTGCCAGTGTGATTGGGTTCTGGTGAGACTTCTCTCCCTTTCCAGACGGTGGCCATCTCGATGTGTGCACATATGTATGATCTCTTCTTTAGAGAGAGAGAAAGCAAGCTTTCTGGTTGTGTCTTTTTTTTCTTTTTTTTTTTGTCAGAGAGAGAGAGAGGGAGAATGAGCGAGCACAGGCAGACAGAGTGGCAGGCAGAGGCAGAGGGAGAAGCAGGCTCCCTGCCGAGCAAGGAGCCCGATGTGGGACTCGATCCCAGGACGCTGGGATCATGACCCGAGCCGAAGGCAGCAGCTCAACGAACTGAGCCACCCAGGCGTCCCTAGTTGTGTCTTTTTATAATGACACTAATCCCATGAGGCTCCCCCCATGACCTCATTTAAACATGTATACCTCCCAAAGGCCTTGTCTCCAAACATCATCACACTGTGGGTTAGGGCTTCACCATATGAAGGGGGCGGGGAGGGGGAATACAATTAGTCCATAGCATCACCCAGCAGTGTTACTGTGGCAGTGTGTGAGTAAGGCTGAGACAAAGAGGGCCACTGTCTGGCCAAAAAGGTTGACGTGAAGGTATTAGTCGTTCAGTCCATGATGGAGCAGAGGTCCATTCTCATCTCTTTTTTCTACACAGGCCCACGCCCTGCCACACCCACGTTAGACTGGAAGAGAGAGCCATTATAGGACAAAGTGCTGTGTCAAGGATTAAGTAGAAACGTCACAACTTTCAGGCTGTTCATGGTGTCAACATTCTCTTTTCTACGGTACTTGCCATCTTCATAGGGACAATCACTGATTTCAGAATGGTGAGCTAGCCCACAGGGGAGCTTCATTCTCAGGAAGTTTTCAGTTGTATTCTAAATACCAAAGAGAGAACTGATTTTAGAAGATTTCTAATGACTGGAGTGAAAGTAAGGAGTTTGTGGGGAATCATGGGTTAATTACAACCACCTCTTTTCAGAGCATCCCGTTTTTTGTGATGTTTTCTTTTACAGAATTATTCATTATGGAATGCATTTGGGAGGTAGGCTGGGATTTACATTTTTCAATGGAAAAACTGTAAGCCTCTTCAAGATCATTAGAAGAGATCTGGATTATCAATTGAAGCATGAACTGTACAATACTGAAAATTGAAAACACCTCCCCCAGAGGTTGGTTGGTTGGTTGGTTTGGGTTGTTTTTTTGTTTTTGTTTTGTTTTGTTTTGCATTTTAGTTGTGGCCTGAGAGGAAGGAGCAAAGCAGCCTATTGTTTTAACTTGTCATGAGTCTGGGCCATGAAAAGCCATGCGAGTCATGTTATAAAGAGATACATCACTATTTGATTTGTGATACAGAGAGCCTGAGGGAAAGCACAATTGGGGCTATTTCAGCTTCTAAATTGAAAACATTTTTGTTTCTGCCGGAAGTCTCATTAAGAGGTATTTAATAAATAGTAACGGTGATCATGCAACCAGCCAAATTATTTTCTGGTTCCATCTGCATTCCTCACGCTTTCATCAGTTCTCTTCCTGGATGGTGAAGATACCATGGTAAGTAATTAAGTAGTAACACAGTTATCTGAAGGAGGGCATGAGCATTGATTCATCTCGAGCTTTGAGGTATAGATTTTTCTGTAGGTAATGGGATATGATGCATAAGATGGGGGTTTATACATTTTGCCACCATCATCCCATTTGGGGGGCAGGTAACATATTGATCTCTTAGAAATGATAATGGGAATAGATTAAGGAGAATAAAAAAACGTGTGTGTGTGTGTGATGGCATCCACCGTCAAGTGGGATAAGAATCTTTACCTGAAGGAAGCTCCTGGATGACTCAGATGGTTAAGCGTCTGCCTTTGTCTGCCTTTTGCTCAGGTCGTGATCTCCAGGTCCGGGGATAGAGTCCCATGTTGGGCTCTCAGCTCAGCAGTGAGTCTGCTTTTCCCTCTGCCTCTCTCCCTGCTTGTTCTCGCTCTCTCTCTCTCAAATAAATGAGTAAAATCTTTAAAAAGAACTGTTACCTGAAGGCAGGATTTTTTATTACTTCTTAAGGACTGTGTGATTTGTTCCTTCCCTCTGTACATAATTTGCATTGGAGGTTTTGGGTGACAATAAAAAGATGATTCTTAGTTACCTTTGCAATTATATTTGAGTCCCATGCTCTAAGCGAAGTCTGAGTCTGCTGTTGTTAAATACAGACCCCAGATCTTAATCTTCAAGCTTCCGGAATGAGAACAGATTAGATCTTCATGTTAGTTGTTAGAAAATCATTTGACTTTTTGCTACAGCTTTCTCATTTCAAAAGCAGGAACATATTATTTTCTGCCAGATTTAATAATCTACTCATTTCTTAGTTGAATTCTCTAGGTATTTGTCAGAAGATTTTGTCATTATGTGATGGGGCACAACAATTGTTTAATAGATTGTTGCTATAAAGACATTATAAAGATACATATATGAATACTTCTAAGAAACAAGCGTGCATAGTTGGAGATGACAAATTGTTAAATATCAGAAATGATTAGTGGAGAAAAACCATCTGAAAAAAGAGTAACTTAGCTGAGTAATGAGTGCTATGATTAACAAATTCTGCAAATCTATCAATACTAGGGCTCAGCATGTCCTTGTTACTCTCTAAAATTAATAATGACAGATACCAAGACCCTATTAATATTTTAATACTCTAATAGGCACAGGCAAGCATGTAGCAGAGAAGAATGTCAATTAGTGGTCAGGGGTGCTGGGCCATCTTGAGAGAGTCTGCCCAGTGGGAGAGTGAGGTCCTCATACGGCTTTCTTCTTCCTGGGTTCGTTCTCATACCAGCACCCAGGTTCTGAAAAGGTACTAATTTTGAACAGAGGGATGTGCTAGCACAAGGCAAAAACCCACAGAGTGTTTAGCATTCTTTATGCCCATAGCATAGTTTAAGGAATACTAATGTTTGTGTCAGTATGTATCCTACAATGCTCTGTCATCTGAAAACTAGTGGGAACTTTTACAAAGAATATATATCCCAGGAGTTTGAAGAAATAGGTTTGTCTCTGATTCCGACACTGGCAGTCTCCTTGCTCGAATCATCTCCAAGTTCATCCTCAGTAGAAATGATATCATGTGTACAGAGATACTTGGAAGAATAAATCTGAGTGGAAGAAGGAAAGAAAAGGAAACAGTGAAATAACACACGTAAAGGACTTGTGGTGGTGCCTCGCACACCACCTTGAGGAGGTCCACAAGCAGTGTTGACTTCCCCCTTTTTGCTTCTGAGGGGCCCCTTTCTACAGCACGACCTTCCTGTGTGGCTCACAGCATAATTTCCAGCACTCATAAAAGTTGCCTCAGAGTTGACTTCATATTTGGAGATGTAATGATAGTAATGATAGTCCCCTCTTGTAATAATAGGTCCCTGTAATTTCACACCCATAGGGGCTGTTCTGTAGAGAAGGAGGGTCTGCTTCTTGAAGTCCGTCCTTCAGCGCCTCATCTCTGGGTGGTTTTGAAGGATCATTTGTTAGAGGCTATACAGGCCCAGAGAGACCACATCACAAAGGCTGGGTATTTTTCAGTTGAACTGTCTTTTTTTTTTTTTTTCCTAATTCAAGATTTTATTATTTATTTGTCAGAGACAGAGAGAGCACACCAGCATGGGGAACGGCAAGGCAGAGGGAGACGCAGATTCCCTGCTGAGCAAGAAGCCTGATGGGGGACTTGATCCCAGGACCCTGGGATCACAGCCTGAGCCGAAGGCAGACGCTTATCTGACTGAGCCACCCAGGTGTCCCAAGGCTGCAGACGCTTATGGTAATACAGCTTTTGCACAAAGAATGAAGACAGGGCATTTTGCCATGAGGCCCTAAAATCTTACGTGGCCAGCTACAGGTAAGGGCTAGTTGGAGTGGTGCTAAGGCTTGTCTGGTGCAATGAGGCAGAGGCGGGCAAGTGGTCGGGGAATAAGGTCACCCTATAGAAGAATGGGAGAGCCATGTCATACAGTGTTCTACCCTGCAGCTCCAGGGCAAAACTTACAGGTCTACAGGAAGGGGAAGAAGAGAATGGCTAGAGGAAACTAAGAAAAAGAACCTAGAAGACCCCAAATCTGAAGAAGGTACAAGAAATGTTTAGGTGCCTTTATATGGGGCTAGAGAGATGAGCCTCCTTGGCAATGACAGACCATCCCTAATGGCAATTTTTATGATGGAAGACAGGGATCGAATTGTAAGGAAATATTTTTAAAAAGAGAGAGAGAGAGAGAGAAGAAATGTAGGTCTTGTCTCTGAGCTCTGACTATAATCAGGTGATTAAAAATGAATCATTGCCCCCCAAAAAAGGTTGGGGGGTGGAGAATCATCGCTAGCTGAAGTGTAAGAAAACTCCAGGAACAGAACTAATCCTGGTCTTGGACAGATTCTGGCAGCTGTGACCAAACTTGTATTTGAGGGTGTTAGTCCTGGGGCGAGCATACCCATTCCTGGCAAAACACTGCTTTTTCTTTCCTTTTATTTTTGGAATCATGCCTCTTTTCTTCTGGCTTTTACTTTCTCGCTGTAGAAATCAGTTGTGGTATTTAGATTGGAAATTTCAAGACACATGGGTGGCTCCGTTGGTTAAGCATCTGCCTTCCACTTAGCTCATGATCTCTGGGTCCTGGGATCGAGTCCCATATCAGGCTTCTTGCTCAGCGGGGAGTCTGTTTCTCCCTCTGCCTGCTGCTCCTCCTGCTTATGCTCTCTCTCTCTCTCTGGCAAATAAATAAAGCTTGTGCTCTCTCTCTCTCTCTGGCAAATAAATAAATCTTTTTAAAAAACAAAAAACATCCGCAGCCACTTCACCATCACCACACCTCATTTTTTTCTCTTTTCCAGAACCACCTCCACCCCCTCTGCCCCGCCACACACACACCTTAATGTGACAGTAATAAATAGTTCTGCTTACAGAAGGTTTAGTGCATGCCAGGTGATTGCAATAGATATTTACTTACACCACTGATCCTTGTAGCATCCACGAGGGTAGATATTTTATATTAATTTTTGATAGGAGGAAACCAATTCTCAGATTGTTTAAATAACCCCCAGATGGTACAACTCCGGAGCAGGTGCTGTTTCTGCTATACTATGTTGCCTTTCAGCCCGTGGAGGCTCAGGTCAATTTTTGTTGTTTTGTTCATTTCAGCTCTTCACTTTCAGAAACAATGTTGTCTCGCCAAAAAGAAAAACATTCCACAGCCCTTTAGAATACATCAACTTGCTGTTTTATTTTTTCTTACATATGCTTCTGCTCTGTTTATCTTCATACCTATTCTGAAGAGTTAAGATCATAATAAAGGATGTAATCCTTATTCTAAAAATAAGTCCATAAGCACCTTCTTTGTTGCTCTCTTCTGTATTGTCATCTTAATGGCTGCATAATTTTTGTCAAATGGGTTTATCATCGTTTTAAAAGTTTTTTTTTCCTATTACAGAACTTTGAGGTTATTTCCATTTTGCACTGAGATAAATTATATTATAATAATGATATTTATAGGACGCCTGGGTGGCTCAGTTGGTTGGACGACTGCCTTCGGCTCAGGTCATGATCCCGGAGACCCGGGATCAAGTCCCGCATCAGGCTCCCAGCTCCACGGGGAGTCTGCTTCTCCCTCTGACCTTCTCCTCGCTCATGCTCTCTCACTGCCTCTCTCTCAAATAAATAAATAAAATCTTTAAAAAAAATAATGATATTTATATACTTTTTAAGATGAATGGTAATACACTGGCTTTTAAAGCCTTTTTTTTTATTGTGGAAATTGTGACGTAGGCATAAGAGACTAGAAGGAACCTGCACCCTCCTATCACTCCTTTCAATTAAAAAACCAACATTTTGCTCATGTTGTCTCAGTGACTCCACCACTTTTTTCTTGAGAACCTGAAAGAAAATTTCCAAATATCTTGTCATTGCATCTGCACAGACTTGTAACTGATTCAGTGTCCTCTAACAGTCTATGTTTAAATATCCCTGATTATCACCAGAGTGACTTTTCACATTTGCTTTGTGCAAGTTAGGATCCGAATACAGTCTACAGGGCACATGGGTGGCTCAGATGGTTAAGCATCTGCCTTTGGTTCAGGTCATGATCCCAGAGTGCTGGGATCAAGTCCCACATCGGGCTTACTGCTCAGCAGGGGACCTGCTTTTCCCTCTTCCTCTGCTGCTCTCCCTGCTTGTGCTGTCTCGCTCTCTCTGTCAAATAAATAAATAAAATCTTAAAATACAGTCTACACATTGCAGTTGGTTGTTAATGTCATTAAAGTTTCATTCATTCTAAACAGTGCATACACACACACACACATTTTTTTTTAAATTTTATTTATTTATTTGACAGAGCGATCACAAGTAGGCAGAGAGGCAGGCAGAGAGAGAGGGGGAAGCAGGCTCCCTGCTGAGCAGAGAGCCCGATGCAGGGCTTGATCCCAGGACCCTGAGATCATGACCTGAGCCGAAGGCAGAGGTTTAACCCACTGAGCCACCCAGGTGCCCCCTACACACATTTTTTAATGCCATCAATTTGTTGAACCATGTCAGAATTTCTGTAGACTGTCCAGCATTTCTAAGGTTGGTGGTTTCTTCAAGGTAGCCTCAACTACTATGTTTATCTACTATATTTATTTTAGCTGATAGTTGGATGTGAGAGCTTAAGAAGTTTGAGGTCAAACTTAGCATACTTCTTAGAACATTTTACCAGATTATAAGCTTCTTTTCATTCTTCTGCCAAAAAGCCTCTTTTGTGGACAGTTCATTCATATACAAGCCCATTCATGTCAGGCACATGTAACTGGATTGCTCCCAATCCCGGCCTCTCCTGCCCCACGTACTGGACCCATTGTTAACATTAACTGATGTCCTGATAGCCCATCAACCTTAGTAGAGATCTAGGAATTGCCTGAAATACTTTTTTTTTTTTTAATTTATTTGACAGACAGAGATCACAAGTAGGCAGAGAGGCAGGCAGAGAGAGAGAGAGGAGGAAGCAGGTTCCCTGCTGAGCAGAGAACCCGACTCGGGGCTCGATCCCAGGACCCTGGGATCATGACCTGAGCCGAAGGCAGAGGCTTTAACCCACTGAGCCACCCAGGCGCCCCTGCCTGAAATACTTTTGAAAGCAGTTAGTGGCCCAAGAGAAACCTGGATTTGAAAAAGAAGCAATTGAGAATTGAGGAAGGAAGCCTCAACTGTAGACACTGAATGTTCTGGTTCACAGGTTAAATTCAAGTAGATCAGGCGTTAACTGTCATATTGATGCCTTTACATGTCAGAGAAGGGCTAAGACCTACCTCTGTTTTTAGGCTTCTATACTCATTGAACTTAGGGTAGTTTGAGGTTCCTCCTTCTTACAGTGTTAATGTGAAAGGCCTTCGTCATAAACCCCTAAGTTCCACCTGCTTCCATCTGCTTCCTGAGTCTGGTTCTATTGTCCTGAATCCCTGGGCACCATGAGGGAGCCCTGGCTAGAGCAGGGGACTAGGACACTTTCCTTTCTCCCTAGAACACATTCTCCTTGTATTTTAGACACAGTGTTTGAGGGCCTCTTCAGGGGCCACATGTAATGCCCAAAGTCCCGCCAAACAGAACAAAGAGATGTCCAAGATGTGAGATTCCCAGAATTGCCTAGGAATTGGGAGAGGCAGAGCCAGTCTCCTGTCTTTCTGGTCCCAGGAAATTATAAGGCATGTGTGGTTTTCCCATTAGGTCATTAGGCAAAGTGGGGTCTTCCACATCCTGGTTGCCTGACTATTCATTCCAACCCACTACATCTGCACAGTCTGTAGGTAAAGCTTTAGCGTTCCTGTGCAGGAAAACGTAACGTCCCACAGCAACCCTCTCTGCCATCGTGCAACTAAAAATGCAGGATCAAGGTGCTGTTACATTTTTCAAACGTATGCCGAAGGCAGTTATGTCACTGTGTTCATGGGAACGTGGGCGGAAACAGCTCATGACGATAGCTTCAGTGAGACGAGAGCTGTGAAGTGCTTTACTTAAGGGGGTGGCTTCTCTTTGGGGACTGAAGTCAGTGATCTGAATGTTTTTCTTTTATCTGCTTGGACAGGCTGGGGAATGGAGACTTTGAATTTTGACTTTGAGCTGTAACAATAGAGAGACCTTCTTCATTTTTTCAGCTTCTGGTTGCTCATTTGTTTTGTTCATTGCCACGGTACGGGATAGCCGCCCTCACTAGCAGGTCAGTCACAGAAACCGTGGATCTGAAAATGGGGGAGGGGCTCCACATTAGGTCATCTAATCGTATATGGCATTGTTTAAAATTGTTTCCCGCTGGGACGCCTGGGTGGCTCGGTTGGTTGAGCGGCTGCCTTTGGCTCAGGTCATGATCCCAGCATCCTGGGATCGAGTCCCACATCGGGCTCCTTGCTCGGTGGGGAGCCTGCTTCTCCCTCTGCCTCTGCCTGCCACTCTGTCTGCCTGTGCTCGCTTGCTCTCTCTCCCTCTCTCTGACAAATAAATAAATTTTTAAAAAATTAAAAAAAAATTGTTTCCCGCAACTTGGTCTTTGCCCAGTTTAAGTGTTAACCATTTTTTCCCATTTACTTTTCTTAGGAAGTGGCTTGGCTGTGTATTAGGTATTACTGAGAATCCTCATGACTCTTCCGTTTTTTGCCGCTTGTCTCCACATATGCCTCTTTCGGCACAGTAAACGATTCTCTTTTTCAATTCACCTTTAAAATACTCACAGCTTTAAAAATGGACACTCATGTAACCTGCAGTCTATTTGCAGCATCTGTTCTTTGTTTGATTCTAACTACTCTGATAGACCTATAATGTGTGTGCAAATAGTGTGAGTACGAGGAATGTGTGTGCAATGGAGTATTGGTGAATTACCATCAATGAGAGGAGAAAACAGTGTCCTTCCTGCCTCTTTTGGTTTTAAACAGGTGACACAAGGAATAGAAGTGAAATTGAAAGGAGGATATTGCTTTAATCTCGAGTTCATACCAATAACTAAAGTAAGGATCTCTTTAAATGTTAATGCTTGGTATTTCTCCGGGATGGCAAGCCATAGGCTAGAAAGGGTGGTGTTTTCTTAAACTAGCCAGTAATTTGCCAGTTAAGCCCATTTGGAAGTTACGAGGCTCTGTACTCAGTAGAAGGCAACAGTGTCTTGGCTGGTAGAGTCAATCATAGTGGACTTCACAGCTAAAACAGGACCTAAGAGAGCACACTGTACCTTGTACGTGATAAACTGAAGCTGCTGAGTTTTTCTAGATCCCACAGCTGTTAGTTGCTGAGCCTAATTAAGTTTCTCCCCTAATCCCTGTGCTTTAAGTCTAGACAATACTAAGTAGAAATGTGCTTTCTTTTACTTTTTTTTTTAAACTTGCTATCATGGATTATTTCTCATTTTATAATAAGTGTTAGTTTTATAATCAATGTTCTTGTCACTTAACAGTGTTATTTAGCAGGCGCCTGGGTGTCTCAGTGGGTTAAGCCTCTGCCTTGGGCTCAGGTCATGATCCCAGGGTCCTAGGATCCAGCCCCACATCAGGCTCTCTGCTCAGCGGGGAGCCTGCTTCCCTCTCTCTCTCTCTGCCTGCCTCTCTGCCTGCTTGTGATCTCTGTCTGTCAAATAAATAAATAAAATCTTTTAAAAAATAGTGTTATTTGGCAAATACTAAAAAATCAACAACCCACCAAAATGATGCCAGACTATGTCTCTTTGCTGATCATTTTTGAAATTGTAAAAACAGTGAGTAACTCCATCCTGTTTCTTTGCCTGAGTTTTCATCAGCATCAAAAATATATATGTTCACTAATGCAGGAAGGACAAAAGTCATTCAAGTAGTAAGTGAAGAATGTTGGTAATTATTTCCCAGGTCAATGACAAAAATTTGCCCCTCATCCTCCTTGATGGAAAATATAAGTTAGTTGGCACCAAAAATGGATAATCACTTTCTGCCTTGAGACCTGGTATAGATGTAACTCTTTGCTAGAAAAGGAAAGTATCCCTTTCCTTCCTTTCCTTTGTGCTTATCCAGATTTTGTCTTTTCCTTTCAGTGCCTTCCATTTATTTAATTCTTTTGTTTGTTGTTATTGTTTAAAACCCCTTCACTGAGGGATGATTGACATACATAAACTGTACGTATTTAACGTACGCAACTTGGGGAGTTTGGAGGTAAGTATACACCGTGATACCATCACCACGATCTGTGCCGTAGCCTGTCCATCACCGCCAAAAGTTTTCTGCCGCCCTCTTTACTTACTTTTTCTCACGTATTTAATTCTTATCTTCTGGCACTCTACTTTTTTTTTTTTTTTTAAAGATTTTATTTATTTATTTGAGAGAGAGGCAGTGAGAGAGCATGAGCGAGGAGAAGGTCAGAGGGAGAAGCAGACTCCCCGTGGAGCTGGGAGCCCGATGCGGGACTCGATCCCGGGTCTCCGGGATCATGACCTGAGCCGAAGGCAGTCGTCCAACCAACCGAGCCACCCAGGCGTCCCTGGCACTCTACTTTTGAAGAGACCTTTCTGCAATCCAGGAATACCTTTCACTCTTTGTTTGATAATGTTAACTTGCTATATCCTAATCATATCCTGTGAATATATATGATTGGTAACTGAGGGAAATTGGAAGGTTCAACCCAGGAGTGTTCAGTCTGTATTCATTTCCTTCCATTGCATAAACAGTTCTGGCTTTTAAACAAAGGAGTAAATTTCTGTGTACATGGATGCAGCTAAAATAAAAAAGCTGGACTATCAGACATGAATCAAATGTGCTATACAGACTAATCCATTATTCGAATATATCTGGGACTGCATGAATTAATCTTGATCATGTTTATTCTTTTAAAAACATCAACAGTTAAACATTGCATATCTCATTATTAAAAATGGTTTTGGAGCTGAGATGTAATCTCCTAAATTAAGGAATAAAAATAAGAGCAAGATGATCCAGCTAACCATTTTTCTTCTTCAAACTTGAAATAAATGGAGATCAAGAAAGTTAGACATCTTTAAATAAATCAGAGGTCTTATGACATTTCTAGTATTTTATTAACAAAGTTTTGATTTGATTTATCTCTTTAAAATAACTAGCAAGGTATTCTCTAAGTGCTGAGACATAAATTACAAACACGAAACCTTGATTTATGGAAATGGTGGATAATATGTGGGACATGGCAAGTTGTCATGGATTTTACAACCTTCCTCGAGTTGGGGGATGGAATCGTAGAAAAGTCCTGGAATAAAGTGCTGCCTTAGGCCCTGTTCATTGATATATAGACGATGGATGCCTTCTGAGAAATGATATAATCCTCATGATGTGAACTTGCACTTCTCTTCCAGGCACCTCCAGATTTTAGTGAAATCTGCTCAACATTTCCGAGTCCCTGTGATGGATCAGAGTCATTCAGATCTCTGCAAAGACGTCAGAGGAGGAAAAACAAAGAAGTGTCTACATTGGTAAATATGGGGTCTCTGCGATCTCTTGCAGAATGTTAATATTTTCATATTTCTCAAAGTACCTTCATCTCCCCCACCTCCTAGACCCTCAGTGACACCACTGCCCAGAACTTTCATTTCTGTGTCAGTCCAAAGCAAGCCCCGTGTAATGTTTACCTGGGCCACTGAGCATTACCAGGGAGAAACTGCCTAGTTCCACACATCAGCCCCACGTCACGCTTCCATTTGCCAACCTAAAGAACTGCCGTCGGCCTCGTGCACTGTCTCCTGTTCTTTGCCCGCCTGACCTCTCCCCGGCCTTTAGGTCTCAGCATAAACTTAAAGCCTCAGAGAAACCCTCCCCGATCTCCCTATCTGACTACACTCTCCCCGGCCTGGTTTCCTATTCATTTCCTTTATGATGCTTTGCAGTTTATAAATTTTTGTTCAGTCTCTGCCTGACTTACTGTTTGTCTCCACAACTGATTTCTTGTACGCGGGGCTAGCATATGTGTTATTAACAGCCATAATGTAGCTCTTCCCGCCACACAGTGGGCACTCAGGGAGAGTTTTTGTATGAATGAACAAATTGTAAGATTGGGTTTGGAGACGAAACATTCTATAGTAACAAAAGGAAGTTTGGAAAGCATCGCCGTCTGTGAACATGGCCTTGGCACAACAGATACCTTGCGGGTGTCAGGCTGCGCACTGCAACTGCATATGTCACATAAACACCGTGTGTGTGGTGTGATAGTGAACAGACTCTTGCGCTCTGAATTTGGAGCACATGGCTGTTGCTGAGCCTTTCTAAGCAGTGGTTCTCAACCTCCTCTTGTCTGCAGGTGCACACAGGCTGATGCCCTGCTGACGTGTCCCACGTAACTACAGCCAGCATCGCGTGTGCTCCCACAGCCCTGGCTCTTCCCACGCTTCTGTCTCTCCCACTCGGGAAACCGTTTGCGGATGCAAGGGAGTGAGTGGGTGTGGATGTGAGGCCATTAGAAGGATTCCCTTGAATCTGTTCTCCTTTATATTCAAAAGCAAAAGATAACCCAGTTGTAAATTTGGGGTGTAAAAAAATTAGTCATGATTTACTTGCAACGTATCTCACACCTGATCAAGACACATCAGTGTGGCATGACCTGTGATTTTTGATTGGTGGGGAATAGGGAGAGGAGAAGCAGACTCCTCACTGAGCAGGGAGCCCAACACGGGGCTCGATCCCAGGACCCCGAGATCATGACCTGACCCGAAGGTGGAGGCCCAACCCACTGAGTCACCCAGGCGCCCCTGGGATAAATTTCTAAAATACCAATTCAGGGGCACCTAGGTGGCTTACTCGGTTAAGTGTCGGCCTTCTGCTCAGGTCATGATCTCAGGGGTCCTGGGATCGAGCCCCACATCGGGGTTTTTGCTCAGTGGGGAGCCTGCTCCCCCCCCCCATGCCTGCCTCTCTGCCTACTTGTGATCTCTGTCTGCCAAATAAGTAAAATCTTAAAAAAAAAAAAAAGAAATTTATCTCAAACCACTGAGGAGAATTTTGTTGCTCATGTAACCTTTGGGAAAGAAGAGAATGCATGAGTTGAGAGTGCAAAGAACCAAGCCCTACAGGAGAGGAACTCATGGAAATAATAATTGAATTAAAGTGTGCAGTGTGACTTGTAAGGTATCGTCTCTGATGCACTCCCTCAATGACTAATGTAAAATAATTATTTAAGTTGAACCGTATGAATGTAGATATGAGATATCTTTAGCTAAAAATACCATTTCATATGATTCAAACTAACTTGTTTATTAATATTTTCTCTTGTTTTTCAAAAATGCACTTGGAACTATCAGCACTTGTGAAAATGAGAAAAAACAGCATTAACAGTGGGTTTCTTGGTCTCCCTTTTAGTGTCTTTTCTCAGTACAAGTAAACTAATCAATGAACCTGTTGATTGTGGTTACGCATCCCTAGCCCAGCACTGGTCTAAGTGCTATCTGGGCGATACAGAGGAGCCCGGGATAGCACTGGCCATAAAAAGTTACAATCCAGATGGAAGAACAAGATACATCTGGAAAATAAAACATTTTATACATACTAAATTATGCCTTCCTAACAAATAAAGAAGAATGGCTTGTCTGGCACTGTTGTTCCTCTTGTCTTACCATATATATATATTTTTAAAAGCTTTTTATTTTGAAAAATAATTTTATATTAATTAAAGAATTACAATGATAGTACAGAAATATACTCAGCTTTCTTACATAACTATGATACAATTATCAAAGTAAAATATTGCCACGGGTACATTACTGTTCACCAAGGTGCAGACTTCACTCAGATTTCACAAGTTTTCCTACTGATACGCTTTTTCTGTTTCAGGATCCAATCTGATGACAAAACCACATTACCTTTAGCATATATGTATTTTAATAATGATACTATATAAAAGAAAGAAGAAAAGCATTTTAGGGCACCTGGGTGGCTCAGTGGGTTAAGCCTCTGCCTTCGGCTCAGGTCACGATCTCAGGGTCCTGGGATCGAGCCCCGTGTCAGGCTCTCTGCTTGCAGAGAACCTGCTTTCCCCTCTCTCTCTGCCTGCCTCTTTGCCTACTTGTGATCATTCTCTGTCAAATAAATAAATAAAATCTTAAAAAAGAAAGAAAAGGAAAGCATTTTACCCATACTCGGATATCACTGCTGTTAATATTTTGGGGTATCCCTTGACGACAACACACATATCACACATTATACATGTCAGGATCAAACTGCATACCTGTCTTTGTACTCTATTTTTAAAAATTTAACAAATTATAAATACTACCCTATATTATTAGTGTCTGAAAATATGTTTAACGTGTGTAATTTTTACCATATGGATATGATAACAAAAGCTATGTTCACACTCCCAGGTTGTTGAATGCTTGTGTCCATTTTCCCTCTTTGATGTCACTGTGATGATTTTCAGTGCATGTGAGCTCTGGGCGGCTTTCATATTTCTGCAGGTTATTGACAAGGAAGAAAATATAAGGTGAAGATCTATGGATTTTCCCCTTTTATTTTTTTATTGAGACATCTTTTATTTTAGTTTTAAATTCAAGACCAGTACATTTAAACTATACTGAAATCTCTCAAATTGAAAATGAAACTCTTCTTCTACTCTGGTTGGCTTACTTCCCTGAGGAAAAGAAAGTATCATGAGGTCTCTGGTTTTAGTTTGAACCTGTGCTCCTGAAATTATGAGGGGTGTTTCCAGCAATGGTGTAAAAATGCAGCTTCAAACCTGAGCTTTTTTTAAGTGTACAACATTCCCATGGGATCTCAGGAAGAATATCTAGCGCCATTATCTTTTGATTTGTGGCCAAGGGTGCCATTCCTTGGACATTTCCTGTTGTGTGTGGATGACCATTTTTATTTTCAGGATTTGGCTGCTTGTTTGTTACGGGGGAGTCAGTTTCATGACTAGGTAACAGAGAGCAGCACTGGGGGAAAAGGATCCCCTGGTTGTTCCTGACTCTTCGAGTAGATCATTCATCTCTTCTGAAGACACTGAGGCCCGCAGGGGCAGGGCCTGGAGCTGCCATCCGTTGGCACTGTTGTGGGCCATGAAAGGATCAGAGAGGGATCTTGGGTCCTTGGCTCCTAAAGTCATTAGCCTGTGGCTGGACACTGGGCACACTGTCGATGTTGGAGCTGACCACAAGCAGGGAACAGAGCATGGGTAATGAATGTGGCAGAGTATGGCCTCTGAAGTGAGACAGGCCTGGGCTCAAATTGATCAGATCCAGAGCCTACTAAGGATTCTTTGCCTTTAAGTAGCTGAGCCCCTCTGCACCTGAGTTTCCCAACTGTAAAGATGAGGTTGTTAAGACAGGCTGTTACGTAGTTTGAAGAAGATGTAAAAATGTTCGGTTCTATTTACCTGACACGTCTGTACCATCAAATAAGTTTGTTAAATGAAGGGATGGATGAATGATTCATGGAGCTAGTTCAACCTCCTATTTTTAAAATGGCCATTTGTGATCGAAAGTATAAGAAATATCAGTGCCATGAGTTAAACGTCAATTTCATTTCTTCCCCAGGGTTGCAGAAAACAGAAACTAACTCTAGCTAGCCAGCACGAAAGGAATTTATTGATGGGACACTCAGGTCCTGAAATCTAAGAGTTAAATTACCCAGCCTTTGGATGGGCCAGATCTAGGCAATTCTGGGGACCTTAGAAAAAGAAAATCAGGGGCGCCTGGGTGGCTCAGTGAGTTGAGGCCTTTGCCTTCGGCCCCAGTCGTGATCCCAGGGTCCTGGGATCGAGCCCTGCGTCGGGCTCTCTGCTCAGCAGGGAGCCTGCCTTCCTTCCTCTCTCTCTGCCTGTCTCTCTGCCTACTTGTGGTCTCTGTCTGTCAAATAAATGAATAAAATCTTAAAAAAAAAAAAAGAAAAAATCATGGACCCCTTCTCTAAAGCACTGACATCCATATTTCTCATTTTTTAGTGACCTGCAGTGTCAGATGGACCAGCTCTGGTCAGGAAGGTAGGCTTGGGTGGTATACACATGGTTGACAACAAGGCCAGGGGAATATTGGGAGCTAAGAAATTTTTAAGGCTTTCATGAGGTGTAATTGTCGTATAATAAACTTCACATATTTAGAATGTACAAATTGATACATTTTGATATATACATAAAGTTATATATAATTATATTTATGTTATATATATATTAATCTGGAAAGCTGTAATTGTGATGGAAATAATGAATATGTCCATCATCCCAGAAAGTTTCTTTTTTAAAAAATGTGTTCTTTTTTTTTTTTAAGATTTTATTTATTTATTTGACAGAGATCACAAGTAGGCAGAGAGGCAGGCAGAGAGAGGGAGAAGCAGGCTCCCCACTGAACAGAGAGCCCGATGTGGGACTCGATCCCAGGACCCTGAGATCGTGACCTGAGCTGAAGGCAGAGGCTTTAACCCACTGAGCCACCCAGGTGCCCCTAAAAATGTTTTCTTTATTATTTATTTGAGAAAGAGACAGGGAGAGATAGTGAGAGAGAGCATGAGCAAGGAGGAGAGGGAGAAGCAGGCTCCCTGTCAAGCAGGGAGCCGACGTGGGGCTCCATCCCAGGACCTTGGGATCATGACCTGAGCTAAAGGCAGATACTTAACTTACTGAGCCACCCAGGCACCCCATCCTGGAAATTTTTTTTGGTGCTCCTTTGTATTTCTTCCCTCCTCTCTCTCCATGCCCTCCACCTTTTCCCAGGCAATGACAGATCTGCCTCTTTCACTATAGATTAATTTGCATTTTCTAGAATTGTGAATAAATGGGATCTTGTAATATATACTATTTCTTGTCTGCCTTTTTCACTTGGCACAATTATTTTGAGATTTATTTGTGTTGGAGCATGTATCAGTACTTCACTCCTTTTTATGGATGTGTAATATTCCATGGTACAGATATACCACAGTTTGTTTATCCTTTCACTTCTTCATGGACTTTTAGGTTGCTTCTGGTTTAGAGCTAATACCAATAAACCTGGCCAAGCAGTTTTCCAAAGTGATTGTAACGTTTTACATTCCCACCAGTGATGTCTGAGAGTTCCAATTGTTCTATATCGTCATCTCCACCTGGTAGGTATCTAGAATTTATTTTTAAAACTTAATACTAAGAAGACCAACAACCTGATTTTTTAAAAATGAGTAAAAGATTTCTTTTTTTTTAAGATTTTATTTCTTTATTTGACAGACAGAGATCACAAGTAGGCAGAGAGGCAGGCAGAGAGAGAGGAGGAAGCAGGCTCCCTGCTGAGCAGAGAGCCCAATGCGGGGCTCGATCCCAGGACCCTGGGATCATGACCTGAGCCGAAGGCAGAGGCTTTAACCCACTGAGCCACGCAGGCGCCCCTAAAAGATTTCAATAGATAATTTTCCAAAGAAAATATATGGTGGCAAATAAGCACATCAAAAGATATTCAACTTAGTAGTCATTAGAGCAATGAAAATTAAAAGTGCAACGGTATGCTTATTCAAATAGCTAACATTAAAAGGGAGCTAATATTTTTACATTATTATGAGGCCCATCTTATAGGTAAGAAAACTGAGGCTCTCAGAATTAAGTGAATTGACCAAGATTGACCAGCTATGAAGTGGTTAGAAGTTGAATTTGAACCTGAGTCTGCTAAACCCTGCTTAATCTTTTTTTTTTTTAAGTTTTTTATTTATCTACTTGAGGCAGAGATAGAGCAAGCACAAACAGGGAGAGGGCCAGAGGGAGAGGAACAAGCAGGCTCCCTGCTGAGCTTGGAGCAGAGAGCGGGGATTGATCCCAGGACCCTGAGATCAAGACCTGAGCTGAAGTCAGATACCCACCCCTGCTTAATCTTGATGTGATGCCCACAATAGTCCTTTGACGTAGGCTTCGCAAGCAAGATTGAAAACAAGGAAACTCACTTATTACTGAGGAATACATCCCTTTCCTCTCCTGAGGATTCAGGCTATCACCATCCACAGCGGACATTGTGCATCTTCAAGTTTTGATGTTTATTTTGCCTAAAGCATCAATTTTGTCTTTCCAATGTCCAGTTTTGTCTAGAAGCCTCTGAGAAAAGTATTCAAAGTGTAGAACGCCCACCAAAGCTTCACTGGTCCAACAAAGACAGAGGTCTATTTAACCATGATTGCTACACAATGACGGTGTTTTTGGTTCAGATAGATCTTCATATGAATCGCAGATCTACTGTTTCTTAACTGTGTGTGATCTTGGACAAATTACAACACTTTGAGTTTGACATCTGTGTCCATCAACTGGGCATGATGCTGACCTTACAGTGTTTTAAGGGTTAGGGGAGCCATTGTGTATAAAGAGTCTACCATAATGTCCTACACTTAATAGAGTCCCAAAACACTGTTACCACAGCACGATAATAATACAGAACCACCCTCACACTAGGTGTGTTCAGCTTCTCACTCATGATGAACCCTAAATAAAACTCATCCCTAGCTGATGTCTTGTGTTTCTCTGGGGACTCACTCCTTCCGTTAGGAAATGCTAACCCACTGACAGATGATGGCATTTCATTCTACAGGAATGACTAAGCCAGTGAAACATGTATCCTTTAGTTGTAAATTTCTCCTTTAGGTAGAAGTATTCTCTGAAGGGAGTATCTGTGGTTGCCATTGGACCCATCAATGGAGTTCCCACATGGCGTTTTTGGAGTTCAACAATCGGATATGCGGGTGTAAAGCTACGCAGGTGGTGTAAAGAATCAGAGTCCAGGTAATCAAGAGCTCCTCCGAAGCCCGTTCCTCACACTGAGGGGACTAAAGGAAGCGTTGCAGTGTCACGTGGCTTACACACTTTCTCAGGCCTCGCACTCCCGAGACTTCCTTCTCCCCTTCCCTGCTCTCCCGCCCCCAGCTCTCTTTCCAGGCCCCTGGAAGTGCTCCTTCAGCCACCGAGGTTCTGTTTTTCTTCATCCTCTTACTTTGTTTCTGAAATACAGTCAGTGTTTTCAGCCGGTACTTGAGGACTAGAGCGAGCTTCCTCTGAGCACCTGGATGTAAGATTATGAGGAGAAACAAGCCAGCTCCTCTACTGAATGCCTCCAGCAACTTCCTCACAGCTGGTCCAGTAATGAGCTGGCCCAGCACAGAGAGCCGGAGGTTCTGCTGCTTGGCACCGACTTTCATGATGCAACCTTCGCAGAGGACGGCGGCTGAGGATGGAATGTTTTCACACTGGCGAGGCTGGGCTTCGTGTTCAGAGCACCTGGGCCAGGTGATCTCTGTCGCCGTCCGGCTGTTAGAGAACAACGAGGTGGCAGAGCACTGGGGGTGGGGTTGGTATGGGGGTCTTCCTCCTAGAACACAACTTAAATTGTCTCCAGCAGTGCCCTTTGAAGCAGGACACGCATAGCTGAACTCTCGGGATGGCCAGAGATGAGGGGACTGCCTCCAGCATGGTCCTTGAGCCCAAATGTTGACATTTTCATCATTGTCTTATTGTGGTGTTTGATCAGATCTCTTGTACAAATAGAAAAATACTAGTTTTTTCATAATTTGACTTAAAAAAAAAACACATAGCACTTTAGAGTGGAGATACCTAAATTCAACCCCAAGGACTATAAGAGATGCTCATAATTCATCTGATGGGTCCATTTATTCATTTTTTTAAAAAATTATGGCATAATATACATAAAATTCACATCTTTCCTGTTTTTAAATGTATGGTTCAGTAGCATTCAGGACATTCATACTGCCGTGCAGGCACCACCATCCATCTCCAGAATTATTTTGTGCATTTTGCAAAACCAAGACTCTACGCTCACTAAAGAATAACTCCCGTTCCCTCTCCTCAGCCCCTGGCAACCACCATTCTACTCTTTGTGTCTATAAATTTGGCTACTCTAGAAATCTCGTGCCTGTGGAATCGTACAGTATTTGCCTCTTTGTTCCACTCATCCTACATTAGAATCCTAAGTTAGAAGATGTTCTAGAATCCTCAGTAAGGAAATTCATGTGGAGGGCTGCCTGGCTGGCTCAGTCAGTGGATTGGATCATGTGACTCTTGATCTCAGGGTCATGAATTTGAGCCCTACACTGGGTGTAGATTTAAAAAATAAAATCTTTAATTAAAAGAAAGGGAAATACATGTAGAAAGTTGTGTGAATCCTACTGGTTACCTTGATACCATTAAGCACTTTATATCTGTTTTTCTTCATTCTGATTCCATGTCACAAACCAAACCACTGATTATGGTATGGCTTCTTACAATAGATACAGTTAGTTGCCCCCCAAGCATCCATCCCATCCTGTATATATTGATTAGCATTGTTATTGTGGTTTGAATGGTATTACCGTCCTGTAACTCCAGAAAGCAACCATCAACCAATTCTTATTAACCCATACTCTTTGTCACAGCAATTGACTCAGGGATGGACACTGACCTAGGCCTACACCAATCCATGATGATTCATGGATAGGTATTTACCTGAGTTGGCCCAATCAAAGTGAAGTCTAGGACCTTTGTTTGATAGCTGGAGAGAGAAGCCATCCTTCTTTTACTGAAGTTGAATTTTTAAAAATGTGCATACATCTTATTGTTGCAAGCAGCCATTTTGTAGCCTTGAGGAGAAGTAATCCTAAGAGGGTGCCTATATGATGAAAAATAGGGTGAATAGGTTGAAAGGAATTTAATCCTTGGTGATAGCCTTAAACTGTTGGATCAGGCCTTACCTGGAACACTCCCTACCACAGTCAAACTTTTGAATTCTTGGGTCAATAATTTCTCTATTGTTTAACCAAATTTGAGTTGGGTTTTCTGTTACTTGGGTTCTTTTTTTTCTTTTTTTGGGGGGGCAAGGAGAACATACAAGTGGGGAGGGGTGCAAAGAGAGGGAGAGAGAGAATCCTAGGCAGGCTCTACACCCAGTGCAGAGCCCAGTTCAGGGCTCAAAACTCACAACCCTGAGATCAGGACCTGAGTGAAACCGAGAGTCGGATGCTCAACCAATTCAACCGCCCAGGCACCCACTATTACTTGTTTTTAGGTACATTTTAATCAATTATAAAGATCTCTGGACAGAGTCAGAAAACAATGATTGAATGGATCTTACACATTCCCTTTGATATTAATTTCTCATTATAAAAAAATAAATTGGCATTTCAGTTTGATATGTTATTTTCTTTAGCTTTCTTTAGATTCATTCTCAGGATCCTGACAAGTTTTAATTTCTGGCTTTATCCTGTGAGGGACCAGAGTAATACTGTCAAGGTAAGGAATGTTATACTAAGTAAGTGTCGAGAAGACCTTAGAGACCAACATGTGGTCTACCTCCAAAGCTCTCCTTGAACTTGAGCTTCCATTTAATCTCTTTGAATTTCTGTAGCCATTGGAAATTCTTCTGAATATCAGTGATTGCTCTAAACTAGCAGCCAATGCTAGCTGCACTGTTGGCTACCTGGTCTCTGACACTTGGCCTCCCAATCCTGGGAGCCTTTCACCTTAGGTCCTATTGCATTCTCTGGTTAGCAAAGGATAGCCAAATCTTCTTTCTACAAAAGTGAGGACCGTTTGCATGTGACCATGATGGACGTGCACAGTGCCTAGTGTATAGTGCATTGACTCTGAATCTGAGGGGCGCCTCTACTTCTGTCATTGGCAACCCTGAGAAGGATAGAACATACCAAGTTCAGTAAAGGTCCAGACTTTTTCCACATCTTGTTAGACACTCTTCCCAGCTATCTAGAGGTACTACATGAGAATTTTTTCTATGGGAAATTGTGTCTTTTCAGTGTTCCCCTCCTTCCTGCGTCCCTTAAAGAGATGTGTGCATCATTTCTTCTTTTGCTGGTCCTGGGTAAAAATGTATTACGCACAGAATAGAAAAAACGCATTAACAGGGTCGTTTCCACATGGTGTGCTCAGGAAGCATTTCTTTCTAAAGGGATTGAAGATTAAAAAGAAGAGAGATACTAACAAAAGACTGCAATTATACAGAAAACCTGAGTGTTTCTTGCTTTTAATTTTATGCTAGAAGTTAAGGACTCTTTGAATGAAGAGCAAGTTGTGAATGAAATTCTGTCCAGCCTTCCTTTAGAAATGTCCATGGACACATACTCTGTCAGTTGTGGCTAAACGCAGAGCCATTCACCCTGTCAGTATCAAGACAAGATGCACTTGGAATTCTAGTCCACAAACATTTAAATACGGTCACTCTAAACCTAGTGTGGCCCTGACTTGAATTTTCTCATTTCCAGTGACGGGACCATTTCTTAACGGAGCATGCTCAGTGAACTGGTTGAATGGAGAGCCATGAAGGTCTTTAATAAATTATAGGTGGATTTATGAGTTCTGCTCAGGGCCAAGGTAGGTCGGCTAGTTGAAATGAAATAGTACATATTCATTCAGAAGGTCCAGTGTGTCCTCGGAATTAGGGAAAGAAGATTCATGAACGGATGCTATGTTTTTCACCCTATAGCCTTCCTATTCTACATGGACAATTGTCTCTAGTCACATGAATGGGACACATTGTCTAGTTGGTTGCTTAGGACAATTTCTTCAGAGTAACCCAACTTTACCTTCTCTAAAATCACAGGAGAAAGCAAACTCTTAAAACCAGCCCCACAGTTAAAACAGGAAAGCATCAAAGCAATCCAAGATAGATGGGCCTCATTTGTATTCTGACCACCTCTAAGTCACAAACAATCTTGTGACTGGTGTTTCCCAGCATGGATTACATTGTCTCTCTCCTGTGCTGTCATTAGAAGGAAGAGAGGACTGTAGATGACAGGTGAGAGCTGCTGAGCTCAGCCACTTGTAGGGATACTGTTGGCTTTGTCAGTCCATTGTGACTTTCCATATCCAATTATAAGTACTATGAACTGTGAACTTCCAAGAAAAATGTGGAGATGAGAAGGAGTGAGGTTCTAATTTAGACAACAGTGTTTCCCTAAAGCGGGGCCAAAGTGTTGGCAGAAGCTGTGATATTTGGAGATTATTGCTGAAATAACTGGGATTCTTGAAGGAATGTTCCAGAGTCCTGAAGATTACCTATGTTGAATATCCATATTGAAAGGGAGAGAGCTGTTCTATCTCCTGCTGAATGCAGTTACATGGACCTAATTCCTCCTTGAGCAATAATGATGTACATCATGCCTCCCCTTTCCTTGATACGAGTTTCTCTTCAGCTCTCTCTTTGGGATGGTTGGTAATTAACATGGGTGTTTGCTGTCCACCATCATTGAACTTGTGTGGTCATTTTATGCTGCTCAGGCCAGTGATCTAGTTAGTGACATCATTGGGCTAATGGCTAATGTTTCTGAAGCAAAACAAGAAGAATTTTATCTGAAAGAAAATTTTGCTCCCTGTTTTCCTCTTTCAGAAGATCATTGGGGTGGCTAGAATTTATGTTTGCTGCACTAGAAGAGCTCCTGGTAGATAGGGCAAAGGACAAGGAAAAAAAAAAGAAGGAAAGATAATGAGCAAAATAAAAGATAATGAGCAAATGCCTCTTTGTTGGCAAAAATCATGGTTGCTCTTTTTCTGCCTCCGACGTTTTCTATAACATTTCCATTGACCTAGAAGCTCGAGTGCTTTCTGGTGGGTTTCTGTGAAGGTCCTACTCAGTGGAGAAAGGCCAACAAAAGAGTAGTTACTGATACAGGGGATGGAATTGCCTCTCTTTGCTCTAGTGCCAAGTTGTAAAGTGAGTCTAGACCACTTTACATTTGTCAGGGGGTGTCTTAACACTGGACGCAGTTCATGCAAGTTAAGAAAGAAATGGAATTAGTGATCAAGGTGCGGTGATACCGTTAGGATCTTGATACACGTTGCCAGTTAGCACCCAAGAGAGCTTGTGCCAGTTTACCTAGAGGCTAGCTGTGTTGGAGCATGGTCACCATTAGTACTGTTACATTTCCCATCTTGACAAATGTGATAGACTGAAAAAGACATCGAGCCATACTCAAAAGGCAGCTTACTGTATGGTTCTATTTCCCTGACATCCCAGAGAAGGGAAAACTATTGGGGAAAAAAAGCTGGATCAGGGTTTGGGTGTGAGAAGGATTGACAGGAGAGAGATCTGAGGGAATTTCTTGGGGGTGAGGGAAATGTTCCATATCTCGATTTTGCTGGTGCTTTCATGACTGTATATATTTGTCAAAGCTCACTGAGCTATACACTTGAAAAGGGTGAGTTTTACTGTACATAAATTATACTTCAATAAACCTGACTTTTAAAAAATGACATTGCCTTATGGTTTTAAGTCACAGTTCTTTTGCTTTGCAGTGAAATTGAACAGCTTTATATTTATTTGCTATTTATATTCCTTCTTTGGAGAACTGTCTTTTCATTCCATTGCAGAATTGTCTATGGAGACTGAGTCTTTTTTCTGTTAATCAGGGTGATCTTTTAATATTTTGTGTCACACTTGTTAAAAATAATTCTTTAAATTTCTTTTTTCAGTTTATTTGTGACTAGTTTACATCTTTATTTGATCTAGCCAAATTTATTGACTTTTACTCTAATGGTTGCTTTACTTTTTTAGAAGAACTTTCCGATAGAAACCTTTGGAACACGGAAATGTTTCAGTACATGCTACTTCATTTTCTCTTGGGAATTCACCAGGTGGGCTGTGGGTAGCCTTTTCAAATTAAAAGAAGGAAACAACCCCTCTGTGCATCAGGGTAGTGGTCGACCTCCCTAAAAGATGCTCACTGGGCTCATGGCTCATCCTCTCTCCCTGTTCCTTGGGTCTCCACTGGGCTGAGAGCTGAGCCACACTTGGCCTCACCAACTCAGTCTACCCCCTGGGCAATCAGCTGCAGCAACAGTGCCTTAGGTCAGGGCCCCTCGAAGTGATTGATAGCAACAGAAATCAACAGGGGCCTCAATCAGTAGAAAACCTCATTTAACATTTCCCTTTGCTCTCCAGTTTTTGGCAGTTCTGTTCTGTCCTGATTTGCTCCATAATGAGATTTGGGGGGGAGGGTGGTGGATATGACCTCATTTGTACATTACGTAGTTATTTATTTTACATATTTTATTTATTTATTGTAGGGGGAGAAAGAGAGAGAGAGTGGTAGCAGGCAAGCAAGGGGAGGAGCAGAGGGAAAGGGAGAGAAAATCTCCAGCGGACTAAGCATGGAGCTCAGAGCTGGACACGGGGCTTGATTCCAAGACCCTGAGATCAGGACCTGAGCTGAAACCAAGAGTCAGATGCTTAACTGGCTACATGACCCAGGTGGCCCTCAGTAATGATTTACTGAATGCTGACCATGGGCCCGGAGTGTGGCCACATGCTAGACATACTGTGGTGGGTGACATAGACTAAGTTTTTGTCCTCAGAGCACTTACAGGTTGGTTATGCCAAGAGTCAATGAATAAGAATCAAATTATGACACAAGATAATTGGAAATTATGATAAATGCTGTGACAGGAGCAAAGAGGATGTTGTCCCCTCTTGAAGTGGGGATGGAGGAAGTGGCAGGGTTCTCCCTTCTCTCCGAGGTTTGTTTTTTTTTAGTATTCATGTATATATGTATGTATGTATGTAATGTATGTATGTATTTAACATATAATATATTATTTCCCCCAGGGGTACAGGTCTGTGAATCAGGCTTATACATTTCAGAGCACTCACCATAGCACATACCCTCCCCAATGTCCATAGCCCAGCCACCCTATCCTTACCCCCCACCTCCCAGCAACCCTCAGTTTGTTTTGTGAGATTGAATCTGTTATGGTATGTCTCCCTCCCCGGTCCCATTTTGTTTCATTTTTTTCCTTCCCTACCCCCATAACCCCCAACCCTGCCTCTCAAATTCCTCATGTCAGAGAGAGCATATGATAATTGTCTTTCTCTGACTGACTTATTTCACTCAGCATAATACCCTCTAGTTCCATCCACATTGTTGCAAATGGCAAGATTTTGTTTCTTTTGATGGCTGCATAGTATTCCATTTTGTGTGTGTGTGTGTGTGTGTGTGTGTGTGTGTGTGTGACATCTTATTTATCCATTCATCTCTTGATGGACATCTAGGTTCTTTCCTAGTTCGGCTATTATGGATGCTGCTATAAACATTAGGGTGCACATGCCCCTTTGGATCATTACATTTGTATCTAGGGCAAATACCCAGTAGTGCGATTGCTGGGTGAGAGGGTAGCTCTATTTTCAACGTTCTGAGGAACATCCATACTGTTTTCCAGAGTGGTGCACCAGCTCCCATTCCCACCAACAGTGTAGGAGGGTTCCCCTTTCTCCGCATCCTCGCCAACACCTGTTGTTTCCCAACTTGTTAATTTTAGCCATTCTGACTGGTGTGAGGTGGTATCTTATTGTGGTTTTGATTTCTATTTCCCTGATGCCAAGTGATGTTGAGCACTTTTTCATGTGTCTGTTGGCCATCTGGATGTCTTCTTTGCAGAAATGTCTGTTCATGTCTTCTTCCCATTTCTTGATTGGATTCCTTGTTTTTTGGGTGTTGAGTTTGCTAAGCT